>DVZL01005151.1:0-12289 GCA_018236625.1 Lasaia peninsularis
GACATTGTCATGTTCCGATCCGGAGGGTAAGGCAGCCGGTAGACTTGCACATAAGGTCTAACAACCCGACCACAGGGCAGCGGCGCACCTACAAGATCTATAGTGTTTATAGGCCACGGTTGTCTCTTACCATCAGGAAACCCGTGTGCCTGTTCGCTGTCTTATACTATAAAAAAAAGGTAGCCGTCAAACTAGTTGTGCTTTGGAAACGTGTTAGTTTTCAAAGTACAAAATAATATTTTTTGGAATTTTTGTCTATCTCTATGTCTGTTCGTACCCGTTAACCTCTGAAACGGCTGGACCGATTTTGACGGGACTTTCACTGATAGACAGTTTATGTAATAAAGAACAGCTCAAGCTACTTTTATTCTAGAATTTTATGTTGGAAAATAAAATAATTTAATGAAAACGCGGACCAAGTCACGAGCACAGCTAGTATCCAATAGAAATAAGTCTTTGAGAATTTAACAATAATTTGGAGGCTAAAACTAAAACGTGCAGGAAATTTATCCTTTTTCTATTTCATTCAATATTTAAACAACGTTCCACTGTCGCCAAATGAAACTAAAAAACACAGCTCCTAAAGTAAATCTTATAATTACCCCGTTCTAATTTATATCCCGTGTTGGTCCGGGCTCCGTTATAGAATAGCCACCCACCCAGGTAGCTCGTAAGAGGCGAGCACAGGGTATATTATCACCAACACCGTGACATTGACTAGGTGGTAGAGTCTTGCAACGACTTGCCCGGATTGGTAGCACCGCTTTACCTATTCATGCCACAACAGTGTCCGTGCTCGCCATTGTCGTGTTCTAGTTTAGAGGGTAGCCTGTAAACTTACTCACGCAAGAGGCTTGCCATCCCAACCTCAGGTTGGCAACGCACCATTTCCACCTTTGGTATCTATAGGCGACGTGTAGTTCTTACCATCAGGAAATCCGTCTGCTTGTTTACCTAATATTATAAAAAAAATATCCTTAAATATACTAACTTTTAATACAGTATCTTCATAAAATATTTGTAATAAACTTAACTCACTTTAATATGGTGAATTACGACACTTTGTAATTTCTCAACAAACTTTGTTCCTGCCAACCTTAATTTTATTCATAATTTTGTGATAATCATAACCACTTTGGCGATTTTCTTAATGATATTAGCTAAAACATGGAGCTCAAGGCCATATCATGTTTATTATATTTAAAAGAACATTTAATCTCACCACGCGTTCACACTTGCGACTTTCTGTTAGGGTAGGCGTGCTAGTATATCCACGACTCGTAAGTCCAGTAGACAAACTAGAACACCCACGATTAGCCAAGGTACTAGGGTCCTGGTGTGATAGGTATCGCCACTTCGAGCACATTCCGAACCCGGGCAATGTAATGCTTACTGAGAATAATCTGAAAAATATTAAAAAAAGTTGCCCGATCTGGGATTTGACCCCGGCACGCTACGCCGCTAACTGACTTAACAGGCGACAGCCGTACTGTTACACCACAGATGCGATTGTTGCGATTTTTCTCTCCTTGTTTTGGGTTCCTGTTCTATATCGGGGTCGATTGGCTAATCTAGGGGATTTGACAAGTGTCTAGGTTTTTACACAAAGCGACTGCCCTCTAACCTCTATAGCCTTAAAGAAAATCAGACTCGATCCTAGATTAGATCGAATTCGAATAGGTACACGAATCTGGGTTTCTTTACGATGTTTTCCTTCATGGTAAAATAACTCAGATAATGTAATTTAAGTAGTCGGAAAAAATCATTCGGCAGGGTTCGAACATGCACTAAAGGAATGGAAGTCGGAAACGCTGACCACTAGAACACCGAGGGTCTTGTCTCTTCTCCTCGCACGGGAATATTCTGTTATACAAAATATTATTATATATTCCCAAAACGGTAGGCAGAGGTACGGTGACGGTGTGTACCCACGATTAGCCGACGACATTAGGTCCCATTACGTGACAGGTGGCAATCCCGGGTTTCCATACGATGTTTTCCGTCACTGTTGGAGCACTTAGAACTTAAATTAGAAAAACTCATTCGTACGTAGCGGGGTTACTTCTGTTATATACTTATAAAACTTCCTCGGATTTTGATTTATTTTTTATAATAATACAAATACCATATCAAAATCCGTTGGGTAGTTTCAAAGATCAAAGCATACATAGGGACAGAGGTGACTTTGTTTTACAGTATGTAGTGATTAATTAAAAATATGAAAACGTGAGAAAACTTTAAAATGTGATGTTTTTGAGCATTTTACAAACAAAACCATTAATTAAAACAAATATTGAAACTCATTACCGGCCTTATGATAATATTTCCGAAGCGTAATTGACCAGACTGCATTTTACATCAAACTGGGACAATTGTTTTTGAGATCATTCTTGATTAATTGCATTTGGGATAATTAATTGGCTGTCATTTAAGCCTTTATCACAATTTTTGGGTTAATCAGTTCTTACAATGTTATTATTAAATTATTTAATCCAAACATTTCCGAGTGTAATTAAAAATGTGCTTCAGTGTTGAAAAATTAAACAAAATATAAACATTTTGATAAACCATCGAGGGTTAGGATCGCTTCAGTGGTTGATTCGTAGTAGTCCCTGACTTGGATATAAGGTCCCAGGTTTGATTCTCTGGTGAGTCAACTTGTTTTATGAGTTTTTCAGTTTAACTGAAAAACATAACATTGGACGACGGTAGCATAGACGGACTTACCACCTGACATATCATGAGCTCTAATATCATCGGGTAATCGTGGGTGCATAAGTATGTAACTATGCCTACCCTTGGGAAAGATAGGCTTGACTATATTTTTTTTACTTGGTTGGTAATAGGCATGAGGCGTAATTACCCATGGTGGGTAATCTATAGTATCAATAGACCATGGTTTTCTTTTACATCAGAAGAATCGTGTGTTTGTTTATTATCTCATATCATAAAGAGAAACCAATTGACATACAAAATAAGTAATATAATAGTATTAGTTGAAAACCTTTGCGTTCATGTCTGCTTACGATCCCACAAAATTCTCAAAAAATAATACCTACTCCCGTTTTTTGTCGAGGAGAAAAAAATAGAAATAAAATAGCCCTCATGCCATGCGTACATGCATACATGCCCTGAACCTTTACATCTTAACCCTGCCGATAATCGTAACACTAAACTGCTACAGGGGTCATAACATCCAATGCCTCAAACAGAGGTTGTTACGAAAGTTCGCGCCATCTAGACCGCACTTATGTCAATAACGTTTAGATAAATTTAATATAGACTTGTCCACCTATCTTTTTTCAATAAAAGCAAGGAAATGCTAAACTATGCCTAAAATAAAAAAATGTGAAATATTTTAATCAACCTGTCCACTAAAGATGTTGAAAATAAAATTATTTGGATCAGTTTCTATCACTTCAACCTCCAAAAAAAACTGTTCATTGACCTGTTTGGCTATTACAACATTACAGTGATAAAACTGATATTTTTACAAAGTTTTTACTTTGTTCGCGTTATATTGTAATATATCTAACTATTTTATACATTTCTAAAATAGAAGTCGCCTAAGCTACTCTTTATTATACAGTTGTCGTCTCCCAGTGAAAGACTCGTCCAAATCGGTCAAGCCGTTTCAGAGATTAGCGAGTAAAAAGAGACAAATTCACATTCAATACATAAGTTCAATACATACATTAAGTAAAAAGCAATAACTTTTATATTACATACAGAATATTCAATTTTATTTATTTCTATAGATAATTTTAAAAATAATTGAGTATACCGAGTTATATACTATCAAAAATAAACTAAATTCACTCACGTAAAAACTAAATTAATAAAAAAAATATTTCTTGACGACTGGACAAATCAAATATAATATATAGATCCAACTCTGATTTATTTATGTTGCATATACATGTTATAAAAGTGTTAGTGAACAGTATAAATTTAATAAACTCAATGTCCCAGAAACAAAGACTCAAAAACTATTCATTTTCTTGTCGGATATTGAACCATAGAAATACCATCATTGAGTAGTGTGAACTAACTTCCTGGAGTTAAATTCTAAACGTCTTAATTGATATTATTTTTAAATTATTTTTACATCAAGGCAAGTCTATTTCATAAAAGTCTTGTAAGTTCCTGGGTTACGCATAAAAATAAATGGTCAAAACGAAAATTTACAAAGCGTTTGCGGTCTGTTTTGGTAATAGTTTGTGTCGCATTTTGTTTTAATGAACTGTGGACCGAGATAGCTTCATTTTGAAACTACAGTAGGACTTAAATTACTTTTATTACGTCGTTTTTAGCTATATTGACATACGTTGGATCTAATATTTCAATTTCTTTATATGAAGTACCTGAAAAGTAAACTTTGTAATCTTTTTCCACGAAAAATACTTATATAAGATCATGAATTTTTCACCCGAGTTTTTAAGCGCGAACTCTTAAAATTATTATATGTTTGATTCTAGACAAAGGTACATATCGATGAAATTTCATACAATCCAGTCGTTTCTAAAATATACACGGACAACACGTGACACGAAATTTTTATAAAGATGAAAAAATCCACATTCTACCACGTGTTCGACACATACATGTCTATCTCTTATTTGTTCTGTTAGTCTATGGCCAATACAGCAAAAGATTAATATCACTCATCTTGAATATCAAGGTTTTCGTCGCCTTATCCAATTTCTATGTCAAATGATATCGGGGTCGGCTACCTAATCTAGGGGATTTGACAAGGGCACAAGATTTTACACAGATTGACTAAAAAAACCAGATCTAAACCTAGATTAGATCGAATTCGAATAGGTACACGAATCCGGGTTTCTTTACGATGTTTTCCTTTATGGTAAAATCACTCAGATAATGTAATTTAAGTAGTTAGAAAAATCATTCGGCAGAGTTCGAACCTGCACTAGGGGAATAGAAGGCGGAAGCTCTAACCACTAAACCATCGAGGCTTTTATCAACATTTTTTATGTAAAACATATTAACCATGTTCGTCTAATTTCTAGCCATACAAAAAAACTTTTTTTACAAAAAAATATCCAGCCTTATAATAAGTTAATTACACGTTTTTGTAGGTGGTAATCAACTATTTTCAACTAATAAACTAAAAAATCTGAAACAGATTATAAAGAATTTATCAGGTCTGCTTTCGATTTTTATAGGTTTGTTGTGCTTTAAAGAAAACTAAAAGTTAACTAACTAAAACTTATTTTACTTAGAATCAAATAAAATAAATTTTAAAAATAAAACACCTATAGAATATAAAATAGTGTGGTAGTAAGCTACTTACATATAACCGGAGCAATGTTTATATTTCTGGACTTATCTTTCGGAATAGGCTAACTTTCATCATCATCAACGCAGTCCATATGACGTCCACAGTTGAACATAGGCCTCCCCCAACGACTAACGGCTAACTTTTAAACTTTGAATAATTAAGGTAAAAATTGCACAACACTGACCGGCCGGTACAGAATTTTCCGGTACAGATAATTATTAAATATATCAAGCAAGACAATTGCAACATTTATTACAACAGTCAAATAGCCAATTAGTGATAATGAAAAATTGTACAATAAGGCGTTCGAAGTCCGAATCGGACTCGCGCATCAAGTTTTCCGTACCATAATCTGTAAACACGGCAAAAAACACGTTTGTTGCATAGAAACCCCATTTAAATATTAATGTGGCACTGTTTTAAGCACTTGTTACAGTGACAAAAGAAATACATCTGGTGGAATCCTAGTGACAGATAGACGGACAGCGAAGTCTTAGTAACATAACTCCGTATTGGTCCAGGTTCCGTTGTAGAATAGGCCTTCCACCCAGATAGCTCTTAAGATATAAGCTCTTAAGCACAGCGTCTTTTTTTGTTGTTGACAAAGCACCTTTGGTGTCTATAGGCGACGTGTATTTCTTACCATCAGGAAATCAATCTGCTTGTTTGCCTTGTAACATCAAAAAAGAAAAACAAGGTTCCGTTTTTAACTTTTTGGGCACGAAACCCTAATAAAGGGACAGATATAGGAAAAAAAGAGATAGCAATTACGTCAGCAGCGCGTAATACCATTTAAAATATTGAGTATCAAGGTCATTTGTGAACAGGGTCAAGAAAGGGAAAGTGGCCGCAACGAGGCCGAGCCAGAAAGTGAGAACTGTTACAAGAACAAGGTTTGCGTGTCGGAATCTTATTGTCAACGAGACATGACGTGGATATCCTCAAACCTATAACTTTGTCGTGGTGGGCAGTGTGATTACCACTAATCTGTTATCATCTAGTAGATGAATGGTAGATGGTCTCGCCCAGATTGATAACACCGTCTTGCCTATTTCTAACACCTCAATGTCAAAACCCTCTGGTGTCATTTACTAGGGTAGTATTCTTCAACTTGTAGCCTGAGATCCCGGCCATAGAATAGCGACATACCAATAACATGGTGTTTATAGGCGACAGTCTATCCCTTCAGGAAAACTGCCTTCATGTCCGTGTCATAAACTGTAGGAAGGCCGGCTGCAGTAGTGCGGTAACGTTTCACATAAACATGAGGGCTATGAGGGAAACAAACGCCATAGAACCTGTAGGGATGGGTAAAAGACGCCGACCCAAGAAACGCTGGCTGGATATCGTCGAAACAGACATGTGTGCTAATGGAATAAATAATAGGGATGCTGCTGACTGAGCGACTTGATAAGTAGAAAAAGTGGAATCTGAGAACCCATGTTAAATGTGGGAACAACTGGGATGAATGCAAAAATTATGCTGACTTGTTCACGAATATTGTTTTTATGGGATAAGACAGCGAACAAGCGAACACGGGTTTCCTGATGGTATGGCTTATAGCGGCTTATAGACAACATAGATGTTAAAGGTCTGTCTGTGGTCGGGCTGTTAAATCGTATTTGCAAGTCTACTGTCTACCCTAGCCTCTCAACAGGAACACGACAATGACACAACTTGTAACAGTGTGCATTTTCTCTTACGGTGAAGGAAAACATCTTGAAGAAACGCGGGAGTTATGTCGGATATGGTGACAGATTTGCCAAATGTCACTTCATGTGACCTAAAATTGTCGGCTAATCGTATACCTCTGCCTCTCTTTCGGAGATACAGGCGTGGTAATATTTATACATTTATCTTGTTCATTATTTTTATTAAATCACAATTTTAGGTCAAATATTAGAGAAAATAACCCTCTAGGATTGTACAATGAAGCTAGAATTACGTCTAAAATATAATTTCAGTGGTGACCCATTTTCTTAACATTTACTTTACATACACCTTTTCATTAATTTATTCTCCGGGCGCAGTTAATTCGCAACATATTTTATATTTCATGGCCTATGTGACCACATGTTCTGTATTATACAGGACTACATTTATACAAAATCAACTGACGCATAGACACTGGCTCCTCGACGTAGAAATTCAAAATACAGATAATTAAAGCTAGGTTCATATTTATATGTTTTTGATGAAATGTAAATAAGATATACACCAATCTCTACTTTTGAAATGGTGAAAACTATTTATTTTTTTCATGATTGGCGAAAATAAAAAATATATTTTTTTTGTATTCAAATGCTAAATACATTTGAAGGCATACAAGCAGACAGATTTTCTGATAGCTGATTGATGTAGTGATCGTTTATAAGCATCAAGATTTTATTAACATAATAATATTATGCCAAAAACAGTATGCTTATTAGGTATATAGAGTAAAAATAGATTATAATATTATGCCTTTTTTGTATTATAATCCTAAGACTAACCCCGGTATCAGAATAATTAAAATCAAATATTACATTACATTTAATTTTTCAATAAGAAATATATTATATAAAATAAACCAATTTCATCAAATCAAATCAAATCAAATTCAAAACCAATCAATTTGCGGAAAATCCCAGACATGTCATATGGTAAAATAGAAGTAAAATATCAATTTACAAACAAATATTGTGTCCTCTAACAAACATGAAAATGGTCACACTATTCATGGCTGACATAATAAGATTCTTACAAATGACTTAATTAAGTAGGATCTGGAAATGTATTAAGAATATTAAGCCAGGGCTTCATGTCAGGATAATAAGCCGGTAACGAGCATGGAAAGAAACAAATGGATGAAATAAGTCCTAATTAATATCCCCCAAAAAAACGAGACATGAATTCTGTATTAGGAAAAATTTTATACCAAATATCTTACTTATTAACCAGTGGTTACCTCTTTAATACATGTATGAATGGACGTGCACAACATGGTAATGTTTAAATCAGAAATAGAGCAATATGATATGTAATTATTTTTGTACAAAGGTATATTTGCAAATATAAAATTTATTAACAAAAACATAAATGGTATCTTGCAAAATTCCGCCAAAAAACACAGTAGTGTTATGCGACTCGATCGAGTAAGATAAACAATTAACTTTCGACTCGTATTTGTACATGTATATAATAAAATAATTAATTAAAGTAAACGAAGGAGAGATACAAATATACTACAGTTACCCCGAATACGCACAAATTATGGCAGGTCAAGTATAACACATGACGGAGTAAAAATGTACAATAAACTACCGGAAAGTGTCACTAGCGTTAGTACATTTGCTAAATATAAACGTTTATTAAAAGATTACGTGCTCAATAAAATTGATAATGTACTTTTATGTATGTCTTATGGGAAATAAAGAATGTTTTAAACCGAAAGCATGTTTTTAATGAGCAAGTGCTCATTAGTAGCATGTGTGACACAACATTGCTAGTAATGAGTATGTTACGCTAGTTAGTAATTAGTATACGCTCGTTTTAAGCATGCTAATAAGCATTGCTTTTTTTGAGCACATGTGTCAGTACCTTAACAAACTTTTAGTTCATCATAAAAAATCTCTCCCCGCGCCCCTAGTAATAAAAATAATTATTGATATAGATACACGGAATAATTGTAACATTAATTCGTTTTAAATATACATTTTTAAATATTATGTTATTTATGTTCGATGTTATTAAAATAGACCTCTACATATTTATTATTCACGCAAATAATAACACAGGCAAAGTTGAAGCCTAAATTACATTCTTATTATATTGAATATTATTTTGTTTTTGAAAGAAACAATTTTTTCTAGCTTTTAATTTTTGATAAAAACATAAATTCATGCTGCCTCAGATTACGCATTACCTTAAAATTATACCTAACTCAATTGTTTGATAGAAATCTAAAACAAAATGCAATATGATCTACACATACTGAAAAAGCAAGCTAAAAGAAACAAATCAGGAGTGATAGCATTGCTGCGGTCAGACATCGGTGTTGGTTAGATCACGCTTGACTTATTATAGTCTCGCATCGCGCGTGTTGCTACTCGCAAAATAAGTGACGTGAACGGTGCTATATCCAACATGTATACGGCTTTATATAATTTCCTTGCATGTTTTTGTATGTTGGCAGAATTTGATACAAAGCAAATCTTATTTATATTGTTGTATTTTCATGTATTGATCACGTTGCCTGAAATTAAGTTGATTAACATATTACTACTTGTATATATTAGTACTTGTAAACAAAAACTGGGTTAGGTTGGTAGGGTAAAAAGGTGACCGTGACCTTTAATTTATTTAGTGACCCGTAATTTTGTATGCGGTGATATTAAAATGCAAATTCAAATATTTTTTTATGAATCAAATTCAATTAATTCCTGTAAATAAACTTTTTACACATGAACAATATTTTACATTGTATATTTATAAATGGGTTATTAGACTTATGGGTAATTAATGGAGACCATTCATAATCACAATAATCATAATCATAATTTTTATTTTCATAAAAGAGGGTTACAAAGATCTTAAATGCATGATGATAAGCATATTATTGACGCCAAAGTTAACCTTACCTAACCGCCTTACCTATTCCTGCCGCCATAATGACATTGCTGTGTTCCGGTCCGGAGGGTAGGGTAGCCGGTAGACTTGCACATAAGGTCTAACAGCCCGATCACAGGGCAGCGGCGCACCTACATCTATGGTGTCTATAGGCCACGGTTGTCTCTTACCATCAGGAGACCCTAGTGCCTGTTCGCTGTCTTATACTATAAAAAAAAGTTGATTGGAATGAAATTAAAATGCAACAAGACCACGCAAAGATACACTAATATTTTCAAATCTGTATCATTTACTAATACCCGATAGCAAAAGATACAATTTTGTTCCACTGTACTTTGAATGAATTCATTAGGAAATGCATGTTTATATTGTTTTAAATATAAGTAAAATGTCTTCTCTATCGTATTTGGCGAGGGTGCCTGTAATGATGTAAGTTGATAAATAAATAAACATACATTTACTTCGCCGACATTCTGTAAGTTCTTTATTTGCGGATTCTTATAAATTATTAATGGCTGAATTTGTCAACTTATAGAGCAGGTATCTTACGCTGAACTCAATTGATACTCGCTTTCATCAGCACAAACAACCATATATACAATCTATTAATATGTGTTCAAATATATTATTTACATTGCACTCACATATCACTTCCGCAAAGAATTCTTATTCAACTTTTGAAAAATAGACTTGAGCCATTTCAGATCTTCTGTACCTCTTCCACTTATGAGTCTTGACAAGTTTACATGAGACTAATAAACTTTCACTCACGTGTATTGTTTGGTTTATAAATACTATAGCCGTTGATATATGCTATAGCTAAAGTCTAAGATACCGAATCAATCACGCAAGTATTCCTAATACCTATTCATAACATAATACGCCAAAATATAATGGGTATAATTTAAAACGCCTACCTCCTAAAATAGCAATACCGTTGGGTGAAGACACACAGAAACAATTTGCTTTTATTTTTTTTAATCAGGCACTTTTCTTGGGATCATGAAATTAACATTTGTTTGAATTTACAACTAAATAAGACAAATAAGCAAATATGTAGCAATTATAGATGCAATACATGTCGGGAAACTCTGTATGCTTGACTTTAAATTAAGAGTTGACCAGCGATTCAAACGTCAGGATGGCTGGCTGGTCAAAAAAAATTTAGATTTCTAAATATCTATCCTATGTAGCAATTATTTATTATATGTAGCAAATATAAGCAATTGTGTAGCAATTCTTGAATAAACTCTCATAGACCAACGTCACAGGCAACTGGCCATTCTGACGCACGCCGTCGCACGCACCTCCGCTGCACATACTATTTTTCATTATACACACGCGTGCGTGCGTGAGTTTTAGCGTTGGGCCTTAGCATGTTAGTGTAGTTCTGGAAAATACGATTTAACTTACTAATTCTCAAAGTATTTTTCTCTTTAACAAAAATTAAAAAGTAAACGTTCGTAGAGGCACGAAAATTACTTTGAAAAGTAGTGGTGTTGCTAGTTTCCGATACAGTTTTATTGGTCTAAGATCCGAACCTAAGCCGACCGTCACAGAGCTAATAATATTCTAACTTATTTTAAAATAAATTTAGTACATATAATATAGAATATATTAAAAGTGGGTTGTCAAAAAAAATCCTGGACTCCCCCTTCCATAGTTTACGTGCCGATCATGCGCACTTTCTTTTATTCAAAACCCCAACAGAGACGACTGCAATGTTCGGTTCTTTTATTATTACACAGTATATCGTGTGCGTTGCCCCAGCGGAAAAATGTCAAATTTCTTAATTTGAGTTATACAGATAATTTGTGTATGGTAAATAAAAATTTGTGTAATGGCTGATTAGGGAGTTATTCATGAAAAACTGTTGTCCCGCTTTTTTGTAGCTATCTGATCGTGATCGGGTTTTGTACGATTTGTGGTGTTTATCAGTTTTTTAATTATATTTCATTAATTGTTGAGCGTATTGAGATGAAATTTTACATGTGATTAGTTGAATTAATACACAAATTATTGGAATAAGTTTTACTATGCGTTTCTTTTGGAAATCTCGTACAATTAGACTGCTTATTAAACAGTGGTCTAATCATGGTAAATTATGTCATAGCTCGTTAATTATTCATTGTATATAAATGATATTTGGCAAGATGTTGCAGATTCCTACACGATATGTATTAACGTTAAAAACTAAAATAAAAAGAACATACTTTGAGTTTTGGGACCTAATAACCTTATTGTACGTTACATCTATATCTTCTAAACGCATTTTTTATCAAAATCTGTTTTCACAAACATTATAAACAAATTCAAAACAACGTATATGCAAATTTACAGCACTCTGTAAATTCATTTTATATGAAATCTAGCAAATCG
>DVZL01005152.1:0-12287 GCA_018236625.1 Lasaia peninsularis
TTTTTCTTTATTTTTTAAATGCATTATAGTACTTAATTACATTATACAACGTTAAAAGAGATTAGAAAGAGCAGCAATTAATCCAAAGCATTTTTATCATCTACACATTCTGTAATGTTATAATAATATTTTTTATACAATTTAGATTTAATATAGAAATTGCTGGACTTCGATTGCGTTTATTCATTATTTTATTCATTCAAAAACATAATGCATGAACTGAGCTTGTGTAATCTTTGATATTAAGGCGTCATCAAGCTCTTGGAGCGTAATAAAGTGTTTTCGCTCGTTCATTCATTCATTCATCAATGAAATAACGACCAAAGAGTCTCATCTCTGCGTAAATCAGCTCGGAAATCAAATCACGAACGTAATCAGTTTGCAAATCAGTCCAAATCTCTCTCACAAACAGTCCACATCTCGTTCCCCAACAGAATCGTGTATGCGGTCCCGGAACCAAACAAGCCCTCTGTAGAACCGCAACGTTGTGATAGCTTGTTTCATTGGGACCTCTCATGCAATCTGTTTCGTCGAACCTATAAAGGAACAAACATTTTTACAGAATTCTGGTGTCGGCGTTTAGTGGAACTCCAGTGTATAATACTAGTAATTATCATTTAATGTATGTAGTATTTTTATGGGATAGATGAATAAGAACACGACTCGACCTTGTTATCGGAACGTAACCCGAAAATCTTATTTTGGCGGCGGGAATATACATATAAGGTGATGGATCCTTTCCCAGGCAAGTTGCGGACTACCACCAAGTGCCTTGTTGTTGTCCTATTTAACGTATCTCTTTTACGAGCGGCGTGACAGGGAGTTTCACAGAGACACACAAGACACTTGGACAGAGAGTCCAAAAAATGTTTAGCTTGGTTAAAAAAGTTTTCACTTTTTTTTACATAATCTGTGATTGCCCACAGATTTTGAATGTCCCAAAAACGTCAGTTAATTATTTCATGAAAAAAAATCAAATTTAGAATAAAACCAGTGAATTCTAAATTTGAAAAGGCATGCCGGAGACGTTATCGTTCACTTTGCTTCCTGATTTCCGACCCACTTAATTTTTCCCCTAAAATTTAAGTATGGCGTCCGAATTTAAAGTGTACTTTTGGTACCTTCCATTTTAACAAAGTAGGTAACGTTTATGTTGTTTGTCCTAGCTTTGTTTACTGTATCAGATTATATAGAAGTTGGTTCCTTATCTAGGGGTTCTAAAAAGGATGCCAGACACAGAGTGTCTGATGATTATCCTCTAAAACTTTGTTAAAGAGGCCAAATATTACCTTCAATTTTAAGACACACGAAGCCAGATTTTCTCACGATGTTTTACACACGCACACACGTGTAAGCAAGCATGCACGCATGCTGCACGCACGAACGGACACACGCACGCACGCACACACATAGACACACACACTTAAGTCAGAAAAAGTTAGTAGGTTTGAACGTTGGTTTTGATTTGGATCATTGCACAGATAACACAAACAGAAAACATTTACTAAACGAAGCCACTAATCTTTACAGTAATTAGTGGTGAAACTTCAATTTGAATGCAGATAGTATTGCAATTTGCATCCAATTGCGATAACTCACGCGGAAGTGCAAGCGTTTTGATTGGTCCATTAACAAAAACAACCATTAGGGAAGCGCTATTTATGACCGGGAGATAATATCTCTGATTTATAGTGTCCTAGTACGCGAGGTCTACGAAAAGGTGTTCGGATAAATCATTCGTAAGTGAATGTTAGTTGCATTGTTGATTCTGATGTATCTCGTCAATTTTGACCGCCTCGCTGGTCGAGGGGGTAGGGTTTTGACGAATTGGTGCCCTTGTCAAATCTCCTAGAGTAGTAAATCCTAATATCAATTGATGTAGGAACTAAGCTAAGGCGAAGATATATTTTTACTAAGATGATTGCTTACCATTTACTAGTGGAATAATTTAATAATTTTGATTTGAGATGAAATGAAAATGATTTGTTTACGGAATATGTGAGTTAAAAAGTTGTTACAAAAAAGTATTATTATATTATATACCAATTATTTTATTACTTATAAACATGAATTTATACTCGAGTTATTTTAACCATATCTACCATAAATTATCACAATTTCCAAACCTAACCTGTCAGGAGAAAAAACGATAGAACGAACTCCCCGGCAACCAGATTACCAAATTAAAGCACTGGCACACTTGATAATAGCGTCTTGCAATAACTTGTCTCAGAGACTTTATTTTTCCTACCACCAAAAACTTCAGCGCTTGACATTTTCAAATTATTTTGATGGTGGAATGACTATAAAATTGGATTAGGTACTAGGTTACTTGAAAGATGAATCTTAGAAAAATTAGCTCTAAGATTAAACTTTTCTTGCCCCAGAATATGTCAGTATTTGCCATCATCATATTTCAATTTAAAATTAGCTCAACTGGTAAAAATATTTACGCCAGAGGGTAATTAAAATCAGATGAAAGATATAATAAATATTTATTTAAACTAATAGTAGGTATCTTTGTTGTAGTTCGTGCTTCTTCATCTTATCGTTATAACGTTCAGATAGTATCTGCAGGGTCATCAGCCCAATCTAGAGGATTTAACAAGGGCGCCAGATTATCGGTACACGGAGCGACTGCAATCTGACCTCTGTTACCCAAAAGACAAACTAGGCTCATTCTAAGATTAGGTCGGATTCGCATGCACGGAAAATGTGTTTCTTCACAATGTTTTCCTTCAAGTTACTTAACTTTTTTATAATTTAAACACACAATAAAATTTGAAACAGTAAAAACTAGACTTCAAATTCATTAAATAATCTCTCACTAAAAATAACTTAAACAATTTAATTAAAAAATCGACTTTAATCTCATTATGATTTGATCACAAGCACATCTAGTTTCCAATTATATTAGTCTATAGCACCAGTCACTAGGCCACCGAGGTTCACCATCAGTAATCAGTAATACGGTCTAATAACGATAATTAGACCATGTACAGTTGATTTGTACGTCCGTCATATTAAATGGGCAGTATGTCATTATAGCCTCATGATGTTTGCAATTTACTTGTTCATTGGCGAGGAAAATATGATTCAGTTTACAGAGATGATACAATTATAATATCGTGCCTTTGATTTTTGGCGTCAGAAATGATGATTATTAAGCTGATTGCCTAGTAACGGCAAAAACAAATAAATATCGTCACGCCTATATCCCTGAAAGAGTAGTTAGGGTTACTTTAGGCAACCATGATTATCGACGATATTAGGTTAAAACACAAGTGGAAAGTCCGTCGCCATGTCGGACACAAATCTAATTTTATGAAGTTATTTCTTTGAGATAAACTACAAATATTCATAGAACAAGTTGCCCAGCTTGGGAGTCGAACTCGGGCCCTGTGAGTCAAAATAGGTCTTCGACGATTAGGTTATGACTACTGCCCTGTTTTATCAAAATCAGTTCGATGGTTTTGGGGGTGCTTATGTAACAAACAGCCATCCATCTAACCATCTAAAATTTTGTATTTATAATTATATTTTATACTGATGATATATGATGCGGTTTTCTTAAATAGATAGAGTGACACGGTTGTCTCTTACCACCAGGATACCCTAGTGCTTGTTCGCTGTCTTATCCCATAAAAAAGACTTACTTAATGAATATGTGGTAGACCAAACGCCGACGATGAAGAATATAGAATACATCACCATTGCTCAAACAATCTTCGACCAATTAGCATCATATATAATGGTCCTTTCAACCATAGTAATTAACCAATAACTAATTGACATATATTGCGTAGACTGCCAGATAGAAGCTTGAGGAAAACTTAATTATGGGTCATGAAGCTATTGGTACTATCTGCAGATTACACTCTTAACAAAGGCCTTACGAGCCTTGGTATTCCGATTGTCGGACTTAACTACACAAATAGGTTTTTTAAAAAATATATACCCTCACTGAGTATGGTAAAAAACTAGCAATTTTTTTTAGGAATATAGGAAAAAAAAATTTTTTTCTCATACAAATTTATTAGCCAATGTCAGGCAGTACGCAGACCGCGGGATCAGCTAGTCTATGAAGATAAATAAAATTGGAGTGTCTATATGTAATATTAAAATAACCGCTTTTTACTAAATGCATATATGTATGTTTACAAAGTACATACATTTGAGAATTTTTGTTAATCTTTAAAACGGCTGGACCGATTTTGACGGGACTTTCACTGGCAGACTACTAATTTAATAAGGAACGGCTTAGGTTAAAATAATTATATAAAAACGCGGACGAAGTCGTGGGCACAGCTAGTTTACAATCATAATAGAGAAGCTCATTGTCAGTGTCGTAGTCGTCATGAATCTGACGCTTGTCAAACTCAAATGACTAAGGCGTTCCACCCCGATAGGGTACGCGCACTTATTTAACATTTTAGGGTTCTTTTGTACTCCCAACATATTTGAAATCTTTTGTGCGACAATCGCATTTTATTTCGTCTACGTTCAAGCTTTTTTACCGTCTTTTTCTGAGCTTTTTGTATATCTACATTCGAATATTTTTATTTTGCGTGTATGATTATAGGTACCTAAGGGAGACTAAACTTGACAATCCACGACCAAATTGCTCGGGTATTATACGAGGGTGGTGTCATGAGTCTCCATAGCCGACGTGTTTGTATGAAGAGAGTAATGAATATGAAGGAAGCCAAGTATGTAGGGAATGTGACACTTAACACTCAATACTCTCCGCCAAGGGAACTAGCGTGAAGTTATGAATATATGTGAAGAAAAATGTAATCAAAACCTCCTTGGATTTGATCTCGTATTGAGCTAATTTTTAAGGACAACCATATTCGATGTCCGAGTTTGAAGCACGAGGTTCCGGGTTCGATTCCCGTTTATGTATACTTATTCCGATATGTATTTCCATGTAGTAGTATCGTTAACTAACTCCCATAAGACAAACATGTACTTTGCTACGTCGATGTTACATCACTTTGTGTAATTTTTACATGGATATTTGTTTTATTTATATTTTAACAAATACTGAACGAAAATCTGTTGCATTTAGTAAATTGTACGTTTTAATATTAAGATTTTTGTACCAAGATGGAGCTTTTAAAATTTCTTCCACTTAGTCACGATTATGTTGTCTTATAAAGTAAAATATGCTTTTAATTCGGTAATTCAGAGTAATTTTAACAAATTCACGAGTTGTGACGTGGATAATAAAATAATTTCCCCCACAGCGCTCCCCTGCGTGCGTCATAAAGTAGGCAATACAGTTTTATTACTGGCAACATCGAATAGTTAGTATACATTCGCATTTCTCTTTCGTATATGTCTAAATATTTGTTGACTCTTGTTTTCGTATTCTACTCAAAATCGGAACACAACAATAGCTTATTTCGCTATAGCAAATCGTATAAATGTCGCAATTTATTTGTGTTGCTGGTATTCGTATTCGTCTTCCGCATAGGTTTATTTTCTCCTCTCCAGAATATAGGCTTGGCGATTTATTTATTTACATACTAACTGACTCCGCAAACTTCGTACCGCCTAATAATCAATAAATGTCGTGTTACCTTTTAGCTGAACTAATTTAGGTTTAGATGAACATAATACAATGATACAAAATAAATATTAATACTGATAGATATATAGAAGTATTTTATGAAGAGAATAAAAGTTAAATAAAGTTCAAAGATAATTTTTCATTACCTTATAGAATAAGTCTTAGAAATTGTTTATATGCATAAACTTCTATGTAACTGCTTAATGCACTTTTCAACCTTTTTCATTGATTAAAAAAAATACAGACAATGCATAAAATATGTCAATAGTTACTTACAGTATTTGACAGGATGGACTTAAAATTTTTGACATGTACTAATCGAAAATAATTCATTTTTCATAATTATTTATTCATCTAATTTTCATTGTTTTTAAGATCTTTTCTGCTATTCGGGGCGAAAACAAATCCAACGAATCAAAAACCATGAAAATTTAGATCTTGAGTTATAAGTGTTTAAACAAACCCGACTTCTTTTTATATAAGTATATAGATATGAATAAACAAAAAATATTTTTCCGTCTATAAAATTAAAATAACCCCTTTCTAATTAATTCATACACTGTACAATGTATCTATTACATATACCAAAGTGACAGTCTGTTTGTTCTGGCTAATCTCTAATATACCTAGTTCGATTTTGACGGAACTTTCACTGGCAGATATCTCATGTAAAAAGGAGTAACTTTTTTAATTAAATTGAAACGGGACAAAGTCGCAGGCACAGCTAGTTATATAACTGGATTATCACTCACCATCTCACCATCAGGGGCTCCGTATACTATAAAAAACACCACGCGTAATACCCATTAAAGGACCCCCTAACAATTATCTCGTTCTTGAGATCTCTATTACAGTATCCCGGTACAGAGTAACCCCCGACCGCCAAGGACAAAAAACCCACAAATGATTTGCAATTATGCAGTCTCAATAGAGTTATTACATCATCAGGGGGTACAGCAGTGGACTCGCCGGGGTTGCCGCTAACAATTGAATTTTAACGACCTCTATAATACCCTGAATACATGGCAACACCGAGTGATTGACAATAATGATAATAATTTTATTTCGCCTATATGATCGAGTGTCGTAGTCGATGCGTAAGATCAGTCCCGGGTTAGATTCTGGGTAGAGCAGTATGTTGTTATGAATTTTTTTAGTTTATCTCTAAAAACAACGTTGCGTTTTCGATTCATGTCCGACATGGACACGAATTAGCGTCAGACTTGTCACCTGTCACATTATAGGACGTAATATCGTCGGCTAATCGTGTGTGGATAAGTATGTACTATGTACCTCTGCTTACTGTTTCAAGGATATGGGCGTGACGGTATTTATTTTATTTTCTATTGTAGTAACTTATTATGAATAAAAGCGTTAACTTCCGGTATCACCCAGCCGGTTGTGACATATAATAATATACTAAATAAAAATTATACTTTAATAATTAAGTGACGTATATTAGTTACATAACAATTATTTTTATTTTGTTTCTGATTTATGTTGTTGAATTACTTATTATTTATTATAATATTTTGCATTGCTTATCATTAGGTCATTATTTCAGTAATTGATAGGACTATGAAATGTACTAAACACGGTAGTCTGGTGCTTTGGGTGTGTATTATTATTTGAAACAAATCATAAGTCTCTGCCCAAATCCTGCTTCTGAATAGCACAAGCTATTTATGAGAATCTAAAAACTTGCATTAGACCACAATGATGCCGAGTGAGCTCAAATTATATTATATAGTACCTTCTAGGGGCCCGGTACACCCTTTGCTACGTATAAAGTGAAATATTAAAAAAATATTGCTAACAATTTGATGTAATCGAAGCACGTCCAAAATAAAATGACCGGCCATAACAACGTGATTTTACTGTCAACATTGAAAAAAGTTTAAATTTCACAGCACAATCCCCATTTACCAAATGAAATAAAATGTGATAAATGAAAAACCGCTCTACCGATTTTGTGCAAACTTAACATAAACCTTTGGAATTTTGGATTTGGATAGGTGAGCCCGTTCTTGAGTTATAAAATTACGACAAAAACTAAACCGCTGGACCAATTTTCAAAGAAATTTCTCTGGCTGATAGCCGATGCATGCGGACAAAGTCGCGAGCACAGTTAGTAAAAGAGAATACTACAAAGCATTAGCAACAGATCACATCACAACATTGTTCATTAAAAAAACGCTATACTGAATATATAAAATGCTGTCCATCCACCGCAGCCGTGTGTCACAAATAAGATTTGGGCACAGATGGCTAGCCAGATTCGAGTATGATGAAAATCCTATTTTCCACGGTAGGATCGCTGCGGTCCGCGAAATGTGAAAACAACCTCACTGTTACGTCTTATATATTATTTATAAGCTGCCTAAATTGAATTTTTAAGTATTATGTGTTTACCTACATTTCAGATTATATAGTTTACTAGCTGCGGCCGCGACACGTCCGCGTATTTAATTACTAATCTTATTTTATACATTTCTAAAACAAAACTCTAAAATAAAAGTAGCCTAAGCTATTCCTTATTACATCAGCTGCCTGCCAGTGAAAGTCCCGTCAAAATCGGCCCAGCCGTTTGAAAAATTAGCGAGTATAAACAGACAAATAGACATACAGACAGATAGACATACAAAAATGCTAAAAAATGATATTTTGATATACGTACCTAGCAAACATACATATTATTATGCATTTAGTAAAGACCGGTTATTTTAAAATTACATGTATACTCCCAAATTTTATTTATTTTAATAAATTTTAAACTATCTATCTCCTTAATCCCTACTAGTATTATAAATGCGAAAGTAACTCTGTCTGTTACGATTTCGCGCCTAAACCACAGAACCGATTACGGTGAAATTTGGTACCGAGATAGAGTTAACTTTGAGGAAGAACATAGGATACTTTTAAGCCGACTACATTAAAAATAGGGTATGTTTTACGCAATAAGTATTATAAGTCGGAAAAATACGTCTGTCCTTTGAAAGTCATCTATATTATCAAAATAATTCACGCGGGTGAAGCCGCGGGGAAAAGCTGATTACACAATAAAACATATCGTTAATGCCTTATTTTAACAAAACAAACGCACGGAAGTTTAAGACTTACCTTTTTATTGTATACGAGACGGTCTGTCACTCTATGGCTAATCGTGGGTGCATATGTATCTCTGATTACTCTTCGGGGACACGGGCGTGACGAAATTTTTTTTACTACCAACCCAACAATAAAATATGAACAAGGCATGTCGGTACTTTTATGAATCACTAAACAAAGGGCCGTTATTGGGCAATTGTTCGCTGGCAATTAGAAAGAAATGTCACCCTTTTGAAAAATGAAACGGCCACGCGCTGAATCGCGCTATTATAATCAATTAGTGTTTAGTGACGTCACGTCTAGCACGCGCCGTTGTAACGAGGCTGTGTGATCTTTGAGCCAGTGGTGTGTGAGGGAGATATGAAGATACATTTAGATTTTCTTTTGATTACCCACTTTCAAAACCCCAAGTAAAGGACTCGCCACAATCGGAGTAAATGAATTTATCGCTGGCGCTTCGGCATTCGTGAAACTTCCAAAAATTCATATATCAAATGAAAATCACGTGTAGTTTTTTACACATTACTTTTATTGAAAACTAGCTGTCCCGACGAACTTCGTACCGCCCGCACTTAGTGTGTAAAAAGATGTTTGCCTAGTCCCATGCCAACTTGATATCAATTTGACCACAAAATATCATGAGAAAGGTATATAAGTACGTATAGGATACCTTTTATATCAAGAACGATATAAAAGGTATCCTATGTCCTTCTCCATAGCTCTCTATTAAATTTTAGCTAAATTATTGGTTCAGCTGTTCTTGAGTTATAAATAGTGTAACTTACACAACTTTCTTTTATTTCTATAGATTATTTCTAAAATAGCTAACTTGTATTTAGAAAACCGCATCAAAATCCGTTTTACAGATCTAAGCATACATAGGGACAGACAGCGGGAAGTGGCTTTGTTTTATACTATGTACTAGTGATATGCGAAAGACGTGTAGTGTTTTTTAAGGTTCCGTACAACTTTTCTTAAATGTTTGTTAGATTATTCTGAATAAGCATTACATTGCCCGGGATTGGAATGTGCCCGAAGTGGGCTTGCCATCTATCACATCAGGGCCCTAGTACCTTCGCTAATCCTGTGTATTTAGTATATCTACTGGACTTACGAATCTTGGATATACTAGCACACACCTCTGTCTAACCCTTCGGGGATAATAGGCGTCAAGGTACTTACTTTTTGCAAAAAGTATACTCTTTCTGTTTGTCTATCACCAGGCTGTATCTCATAAACTAATATAATAGTTCATAAAGTAAACACTAAAAACAGCATTAAATGAATATATAAAGACTGCTCCTATACAAGTAACGTAAATTTTTACAGTTTTTATAGATAACGATATAGAACCTTTCGTGCGTAAGTCCCACTCCCACTTAACCTGTTTAGTTGTTTGTTATGAGTATGGAGAAGCGCCAACGATAAATAATACAGATTATAGGTTCTGCTTATCGTTGTGTGACTTAGTGTCTGTCTGGAGAAACTTGATATTGTCATTTTATAGGAGTAGGTACTGTTATCACGTTTCATCAGGCGGTGGGTTTCTACCAGAAGAAGTTGCTGCACAACACTCGAATCAGCGAATTTAGTTTTGGTTCGGTGTCTAGTATATCTACTGAACTCAGGAGTCGTGAATATACTAACACACCTCTGCCTACCTCTTCGGGGATAATAGGCGTGAAGCTACTTTTTTTTAAAATAAGTTTTGTAAGTTAAACTTATTTTAGGTACATGCCATCTTCTTCCGAAGATACAAAAACGAAAGAGATAGAACTATTTATTTACAATAACAGATAACTTTCAAAGAACATAATTTATTACGACTTATAATATTTATTAAAAACATACCCTCTTTTTAATCTAGTTAAAAATTAGCCTCTGTTCTTCATTAAGGTCCACTCTATCTCCAATAAATTACATCAAAATCGGTTTGGTGGTGCAATAGATAGACAGAAAGACTTAGTTTCGCATTTATAATATTAGCAGGGATTAATTACTGAAAACTAATTGACGGCTTTTAATCGAAATATAAAACGCCTGCAGAAATGTCACAAATTTGACAGGACTAAGTCTTCTATCTATTTTTTTTCTTGTGTTGAAAGAAAAGTTTGCTTCTCTGCCAGTTAAGGAAGATATGGCCTTACCCTAGCCCTTGATTACATACAGACGGATAAACAAAAGGGTTTTATATATTAAAAATGTTCATTTCACGTGTGAGAGATAAAAAAGGCTATTCATTAATTACCTGTGCTTATAGCCCATGTCTTTAGTCTGGGGAACTTGGAGTACCTCTACATTGTTCAGTCTAAAATATTTGTTTTGGTAGCGGAGATAGGTTGGGTTATAAAAGACATACCAATACGGTGTTATCTGTATATTAGCCGCGCCCACGACTTCGTCCGCCTTTGAAATTAATTATTTTATATAATCATAAAATAAAAGTAGCTTAAGTTACTCCTTATTAGTTCAGCTATCTCTCAATAAAAGTCCAATTAAAATCAACCATCCGTTCCGGAGATAGATAGACAGACAAAAATGGTAAAAAAATGCTATTTTCGTATGATATATTTCGTAGAAATGGACGTGTTAATAACATCATATTTATTCATAAAAAATCGTGTTGCCCATATCAGGAAGGTGTAGGCAGGATAGAACTTATGCATCCATGATATTAAGTTTGTTATCGGACACAAAACCATTCTCAAGCCACGTTGTTTTTTAGATAAACTGAAAAAACTCTTAGGCCAAGTTCTAGCCCGGAATCGAAGTCCGTCAAAGTCAACGACCGACTATAAAGAGGCGATAACAGTTAAACAATAAAGAAGACGAACAAATATATAAAGAAATAGACTGGATACAATATAGATTTCCTGTTTCACGGAACCCAAATAATACTGTAAAACTTTTAAGCACAGCCAAAATCGTCTGGCTTTTTGCCAGTAATGAATAAATTCAATTAAAAAGCTATCAACATTTCAACGGTATCAAATAACCTTTTTAAATATTTTATGAGAGAGAACTGTTCTGAATTTTCAGCAAAGAGGCGTATTTGATGTATATTGAACTTTTTTCTGACACACGAGGTTCCGGGTTCGTTTTCCTGATATTGTTATAGAGTTTTTTCAGGTTATCTGAAAAACAAACTTGTCTCAGATTGGAATGGTGATGGGTTTTCCAGACCTAATGTCGTCGGCTAATCATGGGTGCAAATGCACCACTGCCTTCTCCCTCCAGGGATATATGCGTGATGATATTTATTTATTTTTCCCCTGTTTTTGATTGAAAATTAGTTCACTGGTGACAGAGTTCTGTGCAGCAACTCGACTGGGGAAGCATCCGCAACCTATTCCTTCCGCCATAATGACGGTGATGGTACTATTTTGTTCCGGTCCGAAAGGAAACATAATCATAACATCTAAGGTGTCTTTAAACCATGATTGCTTGTGGCCATCTGGAGGGCCGTGGGGCAATAAACACTACAGGCACCATAAATGTTATTGGCGCTTGAAATTATAGCGTAACTAGATGTAGCCTGTGTTAAAATTCACGTATAAAAGTTATTTCGCCGCCCCCCCCCCCCCCCGCGCCCCCTCTGTCTCTT
>DVZL01005153.1:0-12284 GCA_018236625.1 Lasaia peninsularis
GTTAAAAGATATAGTGATTATTTAAAACTTATATTTAGTTAGCGGGCATCATAACTACTACCATGACATACTTGTTAACAAATACACTATAGTGTGTCTATTGTTGGGCTATCTCATTGGTTGAGTGGTTAACGCGTTCGACAAGCGATACCATCTGGTTTAACTCGAAAATTCAACCTTAACTTCATCGTATTATGATGGATGGAGGATGTATCAGGAATCGAACTAGAGACCTTCAAATAATCAGAAGCCAGCCACGCCATTTCTCTGTTCGAAACTCAAAACACACACACACACATACAGACTACAAAACGAAGTAGGAGACAGAAAATGTAACTAAAATAGTTTGTTTTTAAAAATTCATAACTCGACCATCACAGGGATTTAGGCAATGAAATGTTTTATTAAATTGGGTTCAGTGATTCAGCAGTACAAGCTTTTGATATTTTTCGCGTTCTTTATTGCTTGTTGGGTTCGTTTTAAAACTATGTATTTCGGAGCGTTAACCACAAAATACAAACATAAACACATTCAGTGACCTACACCTTGAGAGTTAATACACTTTTATCTTAGATCTCTACATATTTTTTTGTTTGTTTCATGGTAGTGACTGACTCAGCTGTTCGTTCTTTTGTCTGTCTGTCTATCACCATGTTGTCTCCTATGAACCTGATCGCTAGACAGTTGAAATTTTCACAGACTTCGGTTGTCGCAATAACAACAAATACTAAAAATTGAATGAAATAAATGTGTAAAGGTGCTCCCATATAACAAACGTGATTTTTTGCTGTTTTTATAGATAATGGTATGAAACCCTTCCTGCGTGAGTCCAACTCACACTTGACGGTTTTTTTAGTATTTGCGACAATTTAAACTATACATATAGCTATAGAGATATAGCACGGCGACAGACAGACGGACAGCAAAGTCTTAGTAATATGTTCCCATTTTTCTCAGTACCGAACCCTAATAACATATTAAACCCTTGGTAACGCTATCTTTAATAATCTCACAGAAAGCGCCCTCAAAACATGTTTAATCTTTAGCCTCGACATTTAATTAATGAGGTATTAAATATTTGGAAAGGAAGCCACAGGTCTTATAGAGTCAAGAGGCTTAACTATTAAACCTCTTAACGGTGTAAACTTATATGAGCACTCCGGGCACAATATTGCCTCTTTGTTCCTGATGTCTTGTTAAACATCCTTATTGACAGAATGACACGTTTTATCTCGTCTTGTGTTGTTATAAATATCTTCACGCCAGGTCCCTTGCGAGGTAGGCAGAGAGTATCGAGTCCAAGTGGTACTATTACATACTGGTCCAGCTTCCTCTGATTTATACAAACACGCCAGTTTTAGTGACTCATGATCCTCAGATAAACATGAAATGGAAAAAAGATTTTTTTATAGAAAAGGCAAGTGTGTATCCGTCGCCTCTGGATATCCGCTACACCGGGAGTCTCAGAGATATGCTGATCTTTTAAAAATGAGCACGATTACTTGAAGGTCGCTAAGTTGTATCCGTTTGGAATTAGTGCTGCTGGTAATTCGTCCTGGGAAGGTATTATTCTGGTAATACCTTCAAATGCCACGATATAGGACACGCATTGACACGTTGGTGTAGATATTTAGCTCTGTCCCTGTGTCCCAAAGTGGAACTCAAAGGCTGGTATGATATCAAAATATTACTCGAAGCATCTCTCATTGCAAATGCGGTAAAAGACACGAAAGATTGATATTGCTACTAGTGGTTTTGATTCGCATAGAAGTAATATAATTAAATAAATCGTCACGCTCATATCTTAGAAGGGATGGGCAGAGGTACATATTTATGCAGCTACGATTAGCCAACTATACCGGTGGCAGTCAGTGTTAGATTCAACAAAATGTCAGTGCGCGTCAAAGTCACGTTCCGATTTAAAGGGTGAAAGGATTTTGTATGTCTGACTCTGATTAGAAACACACAGCTTACATATTTGATTACTATGTATTTATTCCTTCTATTCTCTAATATTTTACCTGAAGCTGAAGACTTTGTTTTTTAAACGCGCTAATCTCGAGAACTACTTATTATATTTGTAAAATTCTTTAAAAATTGGTCAGCCCAATTTTCGAGGAATACATTAACATTACGCTAAACCTCGGTGCCAGAGAGAATATAGCTAGGAGTAGAAGTTCTCTTGTTTCTAATACCTCATCAATGTCAGTAAAAGTATATCATATAAAAAGTGTTTATATTCTAATTAAGCTCAATACATCTATCCCAAGCTTGCTATCACAAAAGTTGACCAAGTAACTTACGTACGAATGAGTAGCTTTTAAAAAGTAGTCAAATAGAAATGTTGAAAGTTTTAAATCCCTATGAAAAATCTACGAAACTTTAAAGGAACTTTTCCGAATTAACCAACATCCCGCATTCCGGACAATAAAGTAATGGAAGTTTTATTAAAAACAAGAACTTAGGAAAGCTTTTAGGGTTGTCACCACTTGAAATACAATAACAATATATAAGTTTTTTTTATGGAGTAAGGAAGTGAACAAGCACACGACTCTCTTGATGGTAAGAGACAACCTTGGCCTATAGACACCATAGATGTAGGCGCGTCTCTGCCCTGTGACCGGGTTGTTAGGCCTGGTGCGCAAGTCTATCGGCTACGCTTCCCTCCGGACCGGAACACGACATTGTCATTATGGCGGTAGGAATAAGTAAAACGATGGATCCCTACCTGGGTGAGTTGCTTCACAGCACATAAATCCACAGAATTTCCAAATATAATCTATACATTTTATTATATAAGTAAAATTGAAAATATGTGTTAAAAAATAGGCTAAGACGAATAAAAACGGGCAGTATAATACTTTTTTTTTAATAATTGTTGTCCGTATGTCTACACATCGGCGGAAATTCACGCTAAAACTACTGAACCAATTGAGCTGAAATTTGGTCAGCAGATAGCCTATATTCAAAGGTAGTTTATAGGTTACTTTTTATCCCGATTACATAAGGGGGTTACTTGGGAGAGGGGAGAAAGTCAAAATATAAATTTGGCTATAGTTCGTGAACCCGAAGTCCGATTTTATTTGATCGTTGAATATAACGTAGTTTATAGATTATGTCCTCATTTTTTCCAAGTTTAAGAAATCTTAACTATAAAATGCTCAAATTGACCATCGTAAGTAAAAACCCAGAATTGATGAGAAACTTGGAACATATAGCTCATCTTAAACTAGACAATGAATTTTATCTTGGGAACTCTGTGAAGTTAATTATGTTAAATCAAATCAAATCATTATCAGTATGACTTGTACGAAGTCTCGGGTGCAACTAGTGACGCATACGTTATTAAATTACATGATGTGTAAATCACACATAGTGACAACCCTAAAGACCCGTAGCCAATACAAAGTTTCCGACTTCAAGTTGCAAGTATCCTGTATCACTTTCGGGCAGCAGATGTGTTGGTACAAGTTCCGGCGACTTCGTGACACGACAAGTGAAAAACCAGCCCAAGTTTTGGACTTTATCGTTGTTCCGATGTTATTTCATTTGGTAATGGCGGAGTTTGTAAGTTACATTGACAACTGTTAACAGATCGACACAAGTTCGTCCAGTGGTGCAGATTCTGTTGCACTCAATTAATTTTATTATCAATATTTTTGATTCTGTTACTGCCTCCCCGAGTGTCATAGAAAACAAAGAAATAAATAAAATTTTGTAGAAAGACTAAGTTAATGACTTTTGCTATTTCGGTTTAGCTTATTATCATCACTAAAATTGTGTTTTTATTGTAATTGTAGAATCTTGCCTTTTTGTTCAATCGGCGACCTCCTGGGTATCCGCAAGGACCGCGAGCCGCAGATTATAATGGGACAAGGTTTTATTTTTACGCATAAATTATTTTATGTATATCCATATAGTTTTAGTAACGTTTAAACTGTTTTTTTTTATCAGAAAGATGCTCTTCCGAAGTATCGCTACCATTATGCCTGATTTGATGATGAAAGGATAACACTTTTAGTTTAATAGGCCGCATAATAATTTTGTTTTTTTTTTGCATTAAATATCTTCCCCAAAGTATATCCGTACTAATATTATAAAAGTAACTCTGTCTGTCTGTCTGTATATTACGCTTTCACGTCTAAACCACTGAACCGATTTTGATGAAATTTTGTACAAAAATACACAGCTATTTTCCTATAAATCTAAGGCAAAAGCCATATATATGAAATATCTATGATGAGAAAGCGTCGAACTTTGACGCAAGTGCTGGGTTAGGGCAACTTGTTCTTTAAAGTTGTTTTTCAATTTACCTAAAACCATAATATTACCTGTGATTGAATTTGTGCCCGATGTGTCCACAGACTTGCCACCTATGAGTCATGGGAATTACTACCGTCACCTATTCGTGCATATTTGCCTACTCTTTCGGGGATATGGGCGTGACGATATTATTTCATAGTAACGAGTTAGGTTACGTCTTTTCTAACCATTTTCCTCTATCAATCAACTCTAATTTAATACCACTTCTCAATAGTTACAGAGTATCTTGGCTTTCTGCAATCTGAGGCTCGTTCGATTTAAATTGTACGCGGCACCATTAGTCTTTGTAACTAAATTTAATCGGGAACTTCTAATTGGATGATTAATTAATGCCCGGGACTTGGATAAGCTGCTCCAGGATTTGTCTTATCCAAAAGCGCAGCCAGTTTGTTTATACGACTCCGGGACTCATTGCTAATAACGATGGGCAACAATTGTGTCGATTTTTAGGAAACCGTACCCAAAGGGTTAAAACGGTACATCTGTCATGTCACCAGACATCACGAACCGCGATGGCTAGACATTTGCCATTTTCACTGATGATGTATTACTTTTGCCGCTTTTACAATAAACACTAAAAAATTGAATGAAGTATACATATATTTAAGGAGCTACCCGACCTATATTATATGCGTATGAGGAATCAATTTTTATGATTATTGCATTTTAAAAACATATATTTTATATGCACTTTTCTATTTAAAATACATACTTGTACTTTTCCACAATATTCGTATTTTTAATATTGTGGAATACTACAAGTGTGTGTTCTAAAAGAATTCCACCAAGTGCCGATGATGGAAAGTTGAATTCTACGAATATTTTAAATTTAATCGGAAAAGTAATTATTTCAGTTATAGTTAAGTAATGGCAGCGCTCATCAATATCATATTTCTTGCCCACACGACAGAACCTTTTGTAACTATTGCCATCAGAAAATCTGTCTGCTTGTTTATCTTATTTTATAATTTGTTATCAAGTAAAGTAATCAAATAATACAATAAGCAAATATTTAGTGAATTTACTAAGATATTCTCTGTATAAGCCATATTTTAATTAAAGTATCCCCTAAAACAAGTACCGCGATATAATTGCACCAAATGTAGCCTCAGCTCTCAGTGCTACCAACATAAATTAGAAACCCTTGATATATGACCTATTGTTAAGGTCTATGCTGAAACTAAACAGAATAAATAATATGAGGTAGACATGTCTTACTTGATAGTATTTTACTTTTTCGGGTACCGTACGGAAAGGTTAAAAACAAAACCGTATTACTAAGACTTCGCTGTCCATCTCTCTGTTTGTCACTAAACCGTATCTGATGAATCGTGATAGCTTGGAACTTGAAATTATCTATATATCACAGGATGTTTTTCTGCTGCCACTATAACAGCAATACTAAAAGTAGAATAAAACAAATATTTAACGCAAATATACCGGGTACGGACCGTACAACAAATCTGATTTATTTTTTACAGATAATGGTACGGAACTCTTCATGCATGATTCCTTCTCTCACATTACCGGTTTTTGACTTTCCCGTCGCCTGCTGATGAAATAATTTTGTAATTTCAATGGCCGATAATTTCACAAAACTTATTTGTCGATGAAAACATAAAACGACATACTCAGTTTTGTACCAGACGGACGGAATAATAAACAATTATTATTAATATTAAAAATTCATAACTTATATCTATATAAATTAAAATAAATTTCCGTTCGTTAGTCTCGCTAAAACTTGAGAACGGCTGAACCGATTTGGCTAATTTTGATCTTGAAATGTTCCTGGAATTCCAGAATAGGTTTTAACGATGAGAAAATATAACAAAATTGCAAGGTAAATACTGAAAATGACAATTTGATTTTCCCAAACAAACTGTTCTTACCTGTCAAACGTTTGATTGATGTTCATATTGTATCCAGTGAAACGAAGTTCACCGGGTCAGCTAGTACATACATATTATTATTATATTAAAAGTAAGTGTCAAAATAGCCTGTGAAATAATTTAAATTCTTGCTGATTAGTTTTTTTATTTGGAATTTTAGTTAGCGCATGTCTACCTTAGTTTACAGATATCTTGGGCTAGACTGGTTCATGTTAATTTTACTGCCTTTAAAACTACTAATGCACATGAATTAAGCTTTCCTTCCTGGTATTTTTGTGGTTATATGTGACTTTGTAATGTGAGACATCTTTCCTCGTAAAAATATTTAATGTACGAAAGCTTTTCCAGATATTGAAGTATGGAGTGCTTTAATATTTTATTTTTGCGCCAAAATTGTATTAGTATGATTAAAAATATTTGTAGGTATGTAGTTTATATAATTATAAAATATCGTCACGCATGTATCCCTTAAAGGGTCAAAAGAGAAGGAACCCACGAATAATCAACGATATTAGGTCCCATGATGTGATGGGTGGCAAGCCCGTCGTTATATTGGGCACAAAGAAAAAACTCGTAGAACATTTTGATCTACTGGGGAATCGAAACCAGGATTTCGTGCGTCAAAATCGCGATCCCTACACACTTTCCTAACTTCCTCCACACTCATTAATCTCTTCAAACATTTTTATTAAATAATTTATTTCAAAGAGAATATGGAAAAGTGAACGAAGTTGCGGGGTCAGCTAGTTGTACTAACTTGATGATAATATGGTAATATGCTTTAATCATATGTATTAAATTCGATAATTGGCTGTTGCAAATAATAACGGTGTAAATGTTTTAGAGATTGCCTCGTGAAGGAGTTATATTTTTTTTATTTAACCTTTTTTATACATCGTATAAAAATGACAGATGCATAAAAAGAAACAATAAAATTACTTACATAAAAATACAAAAACTTAAAAAACTTAATAAGTAAATAAATATCGTTACGTCCTTATTGTTAGATGGGCAGAGGTACATACTTATGCACTCGAGAGTAGCACGATATTAGGTAATGACATGTGACACGAGGCAAGTCCTTCGTCGTATCGGACAAAATTCCAAAATAAGGCAACGTTGCATTTCAGATGAACTGAAAAAACTCATAGATCTAGTTGCCCTACTTAGGAATCGAAACTGATTTAAGTATTTACTGACTGATTTAAGTTAAATTTAGTCTAGGTTCAGGCAATCCTTTGAATTGTTCCTCCCGTTAACCAGAACGCAACACCGGGTCGAGGTTCGATCTCCCGGGAGATAGCCCCCAGTGTTGGCGTTGTAGATAATCCCCTCCATATAAATAATAATTATCTGGGCTGAGCACTCTGCTCGCCCAAAAAGTCCGGTGAGTTTTAAGAACCACTCGGTTAGCAACAAGTTAGTCCGTATCAAAAAAAAACCGACCAAAATCCAATGACTACAAAAAAGCGACGGTTTCATACATACTAATGACCTTTTTTATTAAACGTATTATAGCAGGTACAGTTACGCTCAAACGTTTGTTGGTGATTCATTATATGACCAAAAAAAAACTAATTAAAAATATAATAAATGCATTGTGTGAACTTTTTGAATAATTAGGAAAATAAAATACTTACTATAAAATGTGAGAATTGGTAATTGATTAAGTGAAAGTAGAACTTCGATTAACCGGATTAATTGATGTCGTGCCGTGACGTATCCGAATAATCGGAAATCTTGATAACTGATTAATATATTAAAAAAAATTTTTTTTTCAACAAAACTGATACATGTCTTCCTTGCGTGCTCATAATAAATTATCAAAATTATTGTTTCAATTATTCTGTAGTTTTATGTTAAAACTATGTTAACAAATAGGTACTCATCATTGTAGATTGTGCCATCATTGTAACCAGTCATTAAATGTTCGAATATGGTTACTATTGTAACATGGTAATTAGTGTTACTGTGCATATAGTCCATCAGCGGCCACTGTGTACAACCGATTGACTTGACCGGTTTAAAAGTATTTAAAAAGGTGTATACATGTTGAATACGGCGCACAACATTTGAAAGAACACTGTTTAATTAAATTTGGAATGAAGATAACTAAAAATGTTGAAAATAGCAATTAAAACTACTTTTTACGCTTACTTCATCGTGTATTGGACCAATAAAAAATTTATATTTGTTATTTTCTGCTTCAGTGTACTCAGGCATAGCAAATATCAATTGGTTAGTGAGTGAAGTTAAGATTTTTATTTTCTCTTAAGCCAGTAAGATTTCAATCAAGATCTTTGTTTCACAAATTTTCCCAGAAGCATAATTTATAATAAACATAATAATTTATAATGAACATAATAAGTTTCATACTTTTTCAGTATAAGGTGGTGTTTTAAAAGATCACTCAACTGAACATAGTGCATTCCGAGAGATCCATACAAACCGTTCTAAATCTTAAATCCGGCCTTAAAACGAATCGAAAATTTGTTTAGCAGCTTTCACAAATTCTTCAAAATTATTCCAAATGCAAATTATAAACACACAGGTAGTATATTTTGGATACTTACGCGTTATGGCTAACTTTTGAGGTGTCCAGATTGAGTGATCCAGTTAATTAGTTCTAACTTTCTTTGCTTAGGTTTCACAAATTTTATACTTTACCATGAAGTTTTCACATTTTTTTCCTAAATCCTCTCATAATTTGGTTGTAGTTGGATGAGGTTTTTGAAAATATCTCTCAGACGACCACACACATAAGTTAAGAATATCATTAGTATGTATGAAACCGTCGCTTTGTTGTAGTCATCCGAATTTGGTCGGATAACCAGCGTTTGTGCTACCGTTTTGTTTTTATATGTTGTTTGTTAAATTGAATATTGAAATATTTCAGACTGTATATTAATCTTACATATTATTTAATAAACGCACTAATTTCTGGTTAACACCTGAACATCTTAGGTTGAGCCATTTTCTTGTATAGTGACGTCAAAGTTACATATGAAGCCGTTTTTGACTTTAATTCATATTACTCAAAAACGCATGTATGTATACTGTTGAATTTTTTTATAGTAATTATACACGCCAAGAAGGACCGAATACAGTTTTCAGTGCCGTTATGTTTTCTCATTTAGGCGGTATATTAATTGTTTGATTTTTGGAAAAACCGCGATTACTTGAAAACTATAAATATTTTTAAAAATCTAATCTTGTCACAAATACGCACAAAATAAAGAGGTATTTGTGCATTTTTATTCTTCAGGCGCAAATACAATAGTCTTGTAGATACGCGATTTTCCAAAACGTTACCGCAGCAGGAAACGCCATATCTCGAAAACCTGAAGACGCACAAAGTATATTTTTGGCGCACAATTTGCACAAGTATAAGCTCCCTACTCATGCACAATTTTTAACTCTTCGACAATTCATTTAGAATTTTCTTGCTGGAGCAACGTTACCCCAGCAGGAATAGTTTTTTTCCGTTTATTTCCAAAACAACATCACGTACAATTTTTTTATTCAGCGCACATTTACAGCACATTGAGCGAGCACTAATTATCTGTCCCATTCATCACTTAGGTGATACTTTCTTGCTGGGGTAACGTACACGCCTCGCTCAATATGAGAGAGAAAACATTTTACTTATAATTAAAACATAATATAAACATGCATTTCCTTATAAACGTACCGGATCAATCACGCAAGTATTCCTAATAACATAATACGCCAAAATATAATGGGTATAATTTAAAACGCCTACCTCCTAAAATAGCAATACTGTTGGGTGAAGACACACTGCAACAATATGCCTTTATTTTTTTATAAAACTTCACTTTTCCTTAGGATAATTAAAATAATTGCTACATCCTTTATTTAACATTTGTTTGAAGTTACAACTAAATTAAATAAATGAAACAAATATGTAGCAATTATAGACTCAATACATTTCGGGAAACTCGAGAAAAAAATATTTGATTTCTAAATATCTATCCTATGTAGCAATTTATTATATGTAGCAAATATAAGCAATTGTGTAGCAATTTTTGAATAAACTCCGTGTGTGTTCCGATGTGTTGTTCCGATTGTCGAGAAACAATTTTTTTGCGTTCAACGTTTTAGGATTCAACATAGGTAGGTATTGCAAGTTCAACTTTTGGCGAACTCAACATTTTAGGAATTCAAAATTGTGGCTCCAGTAAATATCCACCAATATACGGTCTACGACGAATACGATTCAGACAGGTTTAAATAAAAATAGGTATGAGAAATAAAACGAGTCGGTTATATGTGCGTGAGATATTAGATTTATTTTTTGGGTTATGACCTTGATAAAACATGACTTGATCTGAAACAATGATAATACAATGCCATAAATATTTACATCTTCATTAGAAAAGAGGTTAACGATTTGTTCCTTCCGTGAAGATACGAAGTAAAAAATTAAATGGCTAGTTTCAACCCAGTAACAATCAAACAAGTCCCTAAACTTTTAGTATTTATAAGAAAATCAATGTAATCTGATGTTTTGGCTTCCACTACTATATAATAAAAAATATGTATGGTTGTTACGTAAATTGGCTTTGCAGATTATAAACTCAGAGGCAGAAGTTTGAGTTTAGGATACTTAACATTAATTTAACTACAACAATAACTTGCTAACGCGACCATACCACACAGTGGGAGAATAATATTACATATTATACACTAGATATTACCTCTTTACTATAATAGAAAATATTTTTTTTAATTTTGGTTTGGGAAAATTTTATCCTACCTTAAATAATGTAGATTTTTGATTTTCAACAGCAATTTTTAATAGATATAGATTTCATTTCTTGTAAATATTGGATGATTCTTTTTCTTTCAACGTGTTGTCTTCTTTTTATATTTTTTGGATTTTTTTTAATTTCCCATATCATTTTGTTGCTTCAAGAAGCATTAGAACTGCAAAACAAATTGTATCGAAGACTCTTGTGGCTGATGTCCTCTTTTGAAGTAAATTAGCCCTCAAATTATCGTCACTCAGGAATTTTAGTTCTTGGTGCGTCTTAGCTCTTGAGACATTTTCGCCCTCGAGGTTTCTCTATCTTGAAGAACCCCTTCGCTTCTGAGGCTTCTTCCATCTTGAAGTATCTCTTCGCTTTTGAGGCATCTTCGCTATTGAAGCATTTTTGTTTTGTTCTTTATCTTGTTAATGATTTTTTAATTCAAATTCAATTTAAAAATATTTAAATTATTTTTAAGTATGTATTTTCAGAAATATTGACGCTCCTCAAACATGATCTTGAGATATTCGCTATTGGGGCATATGATTTTTAATAAATCTGGTTTACTCTAGATATCTCAATTTATCTGGCATTGTCATTTGTTTGACGGCTTCTTTATTGAAAGCACTAGTTTGCAGCCTTACTGGTTATTCATAATTTTGATTTTGATCAGGTTTGATTTGTTAGTTAATTACTAATTATTAGTGTATATTATGAGTCAGCAGTCGTCGAACTTCCCTATCTAAAATTTCTGCGCTTCGCCTTGGAGGTGCCTTCGCCTTGGAGGTGTCTTCGCCCTGGAGGAGTCTTCCCCCTGGAAGTCTTCACATTTGAAGTGTCTTCGGCACTCTACCGTCTAGCAACATCTTGGCTCTTGAAGAGTCTTCATCCTTAAGTCATTCTCGCACTTGAGCCGTCATTGCTCTTGAAGCATCCTCGAACTGGAGGCATTTTCGCTCTTAAGGCACCTTCGCTCTTGAGGCATCTTCTCTTTTAGTGTATCTTCATTTTTCAGGATTCTCCACTCTCAGCTCAGAGAGAAGATGACTCTTCGCTCTTCAAGCATTTTTATTTTTCCAATTTGTCTCGACCTCAATCTCTTCACTCTCAAGTTATCATTCACACTTCTAGCATTTGAGTTATTTGAACATCATCGCTCTATAAGAATCTTCGCTATTGAGTCTGTCTATCTTCTCTCTTGAAGCTTCTTCACTCTTGAAGCGTCTTCACTCTTGAAGCGTCTTCACTCTTGAAGCGTCTTCACTCTTGAAGCGTCTTCACTCTTGAAGCGTCTTCACTC
>DVZL01005154.1:0-12284 GCA_018236625.1 Lasaia peninsularis
GCAGCGGCGCACCTACAACATCTATGGTGTCTATAGGCCACGGTTGTCTCTTACCATCAGGAGACCCGTGAGCCTGTTCGCTGTCTTATCCAATGAAAAAATCTACAGCCGCATAGTCAGTTAACACCAGGTGAGATGACGGTCGAATGCCTGCCGATTTACAAAAAAAACTGTACAACTTATAACAAACTAACTGTCCCGACAAACTTCACATCACCCGGCCCTTAAAACACATTATAAAAGTTAGTCCAAACGTTCACGAGTTATAAATGGTGAAACTAACAAACATTGTTTCATATGAATAAACTTAAAATCTTGTCAAAAAGCTACGTCCTTCAGATTAATTATAACAAAATTATTAATTAGGTATACCTACTTAATGACGTCAAAGTTCCTAATTTTATTTTTTTCTTGTAAAAGTATGATATGACAGGTGTCAAGTCCGTCGCCATATCAGATACAAATCCAAAGGCAACATGTTTTTCAGCTAAACTGTACTCATAGAACAAATTGCCCTGCCTGAGAATTGAACCTCGTGCATCAAAGCCAACTACGTTCGACCACAAAGGTGTCCATAATGATAATTAAACATGTTCGTAGACGCAAAAAGAAACATTTCCAAAAATTAACAGATACTTTATTCCGTCCAACCTTCAAAATTTAATTATGGAGAGAATCACGTAATTATAAATTAAATGAACTAGCTAATTAACCATTGTTTTCGTTGTTAAAGTATTAAGTAGTATAGTGAGAGCCTCGGTGGTGTAGTGGTTAAGACTTCGGACTATTCAATCCAGTAGTCCAGGTTCTAAAGTCTCCATGTATCAATGAGTTTTCTACCTTATGCACTTACATAAGCAGTCGCTCTGATGAGAGAAAACAACCCGGATTCATATATTCTAATTCACCTAATGCGACTTCGTCCGCGTTTTTATTTAATTACTTTATTTTATACAATTCTAAAATAAAATTCTAAGATAAAAGTAGCCTAAGCTTATTACAACAGCCCACTGCCGGTTCGCAGCCCCATCAGAGATTAGCGGGTACAAACAGAAGGACAGACAAAAGTTCTAAAAAATATTATTTTAGCATATTATGTACCTTGTAATCACACATAATATATACATATGCATTTAGTAAAAAAATTTAATATTACGTTCAGACACTCTAGTTTTATTTATTTGTACAGATTAAAACGCGTCATCAGCTAAACGTAAAAGGTCTGTCGTGAAATATTAAAAGATGATTTCAAAAGGGAAATCAATGCGGATTTCACGGTCGAGCAAGTTTGGCCAACTCTCGAGTCTCCTCACCCAGTGTTGTCATAAACTATACGGAACTGATATAATTATTTTTACAAAGTGTACAAAAAATATGATAAAAACGACATTGGAGATCGGACACCGTGAAATTAGTACGTGCCAGTTTCGAGTCGCTGCGACTTCTGAGAATTTATATCCAATATTTCCTATACTTATAATTATAAATCTGTAAGTAGCAACTGAGAGTATATTTTTATGGCATTAGATAGTGAACAAGCATGCAAGGTCTCCTGGTAAGAGACAATTACCATGGCCTATATAAATCATAGGTGTTGTAGGTGCGTCACTCTCTGAGTTCGAGCTGTGACCGTACGCAAGTTGACCGGCTATTCTGCCCTCCGGACCGAAACACGACAGTTATTAAGGCGGTGGAACCCTGCCCGGGCGAGTTGACCCAGTTTACGTATACAGCTTTTACACACAACTCTACAGCTCGCATTATACAAGCTACCTGGTCGTGAAGAAGATGGTATATTCTACACAGGGCACTCGGACCAACACAAGGGGGGAAATATGGTAGAGTTTAAAATAAACTTTTGCCGATAGCCACTGCATTGCACGTTTTCCTACAACCTTATTGGCCACCCTTGAATTGGCAAAGCACCTTAAACATCTTTGGTGATTATAATCAATGCGTATTTCTCACCATCAGGACATTGAAGTGAAAGGAAAATTATTTATTTGCCGAATATGTGTTTAAAAGATGTCACAGAACAAGAGTTTTTAATTATACAACATATTCTACCACTATGTGGTGTACAAATATTTCAAAATACAATTTATATTTATTTATTTATTTATTAAACAATATATTGTTATACACTACTTATCTTATTATCTATAAGTAAACATTATTTTCACACGACTTATTTTAACCCTGTCTACCATAAACTACCACTATCCGATTATTTGTCAATATCATCATATACTCAAGTAAAGTCCCTTGAAAGTTCTCCTATAATATACCTACTTGCCTAACTTCCTTAAAATTCATTACTCTCTTCATACAAACACGCCGGTTTCGGAAACTCTTGACACCAGCTTTAGATAACACGAGCAATTTGGTCGAGGAATGTCAACCTACGTCTCTCCGGGTACTTACAGCCATCCACATTCGCATTGTATGTCTATTTTGACAATCTTCCATTTATGAATATCACGAACCATCGGAGCATGCCCTTCAGTGGCAAGTCGGCAAAATGCCCGTGCCCCCATCCAGAAGGGGCCCCCGGTCACAGCAAAACTCCAATTCCCAATATTTTATCATTACACATTTGGTACAATAGTAGTTCCTTCCAGTAAATTTGCCACGGGCCCCGAACGTTATAGTTACGCCATTGATCCTCACTTTTAAAATCGACACTTTTAGTTCGACTCTTTCTATTTTTTTATTGTAGTATTCCATATTTTTTGTTTTCATTTTTACCGGCCGACTAACACTGAACGATATGTGTAGACTTAATAAAATTTATTTGTCTATAGTTTTACAAGCCCTGATGATGCTATAAAAGGTGAAACCGATTGGCTAAAGTATAGAGTAAAAATAAAAAAATATATTGGAATAGTACCTACAAGTGTCCGTTGATGGGAAAATGGATATGATATACAACAGAATTCCACCAAGTGCCGACAATGTAAAGTATAAATTCTCATAAGTTTTTTCGTTTTGAAGATTTTCGTGTGACCTACATTATCACTCAGTCTATACTAATATTCAGTATAAAGAGAAAAGATTTGATTATTTGTTTATATGTATTGAATAGTCTCCGAAACTACTGGACCGATTTGAATAATTTGGAAATAAGGTACTTTTTGCTGCGGGAAATGCTTCATTTCTACGGGAAAACGGATAATGGGAGAACGGGTAGTAAGAATAATTATCTTTCCATAGTTATCTATTTTACATAACCTCTAAATGGCTAAACCGATTGGGTTGAAATTTTATAGGTACCTACGGATATTTCGATGGTTTCCTGTATGATTCAAAAATACAATTGGACCTGTTAGGTGTAGGTAATTTCAACAACGAAATCACCATGCGAAGCCAGGCCGTACAGCTAGTCTTTAATAAAAAATAAATAAAAAAGTGTATCAAATGTCGGATACAGCATCAATTCACTTGACCGAAGCGATTCACCAAGTTGATAAGGACACGGTTAATACCGCCGTAATCCGCTTAGCATCTTCATTCACGCGTCAAGTCCAACATGTCATATCCCGGGTTCGATGCTTGTTTCACGTCGTTTATTTGCCGCTCCGGACAAGGTGTAACCTGGGCTTTGATCATACGAAGTTTACATCCTCCTGTACTCACCTATTCCTGTCGCCATAATGACATTGTCGTATTCCGGTCCGGAGGGTAGGGTAGCTGGTAGACTTGTACATAAGGTTCGACAGCCCGATCACAATATAGCGGCGCACTTACAACATCTATGGTGTCTATAGGCCACGATTGTCTCTTACCATCAGATCTGTATGTTTGTTCACTTTCCTATCCCATAAAAAACTAAAAAAAGATTCTCTTATGAATGGTAATTAAACGGATTCTTTTTGATATCATGTATGTAGTTCTTTTTGATATCAAGAAAAATTTATGTTCTTGTAAACATAACTAATTGTGATATTAATTATAATTAATAGGTAGGTATATGTTTTTTTTTCGTAATTGAGAATTAGTAATGCCCAATTGACACCTACTTAGTAGATTAGTAGTAAGTTAACTAATAGAAGTTCTACTCTATGGTACCACTAAATGTTATGTTGCAAGTTGTTGCTAAATTTATTCACATATTTTTTTAATTAAAATTGTCAATACTAATTTGTCAACTCACTTCATCTTAGCCTTATCCCGTTTTATATCAGACTAGCTGTGTCCGCGACTTTTTAATTTAATTGTTATATATTTTATATAAAACAGGCTTGAAATAAAATATGTTTTTATATTAATCAATGTTTATTTTGTCCAAAGTCAATCAATACTCTCTTTTATACTTCGCTTTTGATTCATAGAAACTGACTGTTTCGTATCTATGTCTTTTTGTATGCTTCTCATCCATTTCATCTCTATTCCTCTCTTTTCCATTTGAACTACTGTTATCTGTGATATTCTTTCTGCAAGCTTCTTCTTTATTATGACTCCTATGACTGATGTTGTCTCTACCTTTTGCTGAAGAATTTCGTTTCTCTTCACGTGAACTTTTATATCTTTCATGTTTATCTGAATGTCTTTCCTCATTGTATGATCTATGACGATCTCTTTTCTCATTATGTGATCTATAATTATGTCTTTCCTCATTATATGATCTATGACGATCTCTTTCCTCATTATTTGACCTATGACGATCTCTTTCAGTGTATGAATATTTTCTGTGATGTGATTGTTCACCACTTTTCTTTTCATACATTTTATCTCGCCATTTGTAACTTTTGTCACTTTCGTGGTCTAATTTTTCACTCATACGAATGTTGCTTGTCTCTTTTCTGCTAGAGTCTCTTCTCTGATATTTATCTTCGTAATCAGTCTTACGTCGTCCTGATTGATAATCTCCAGAACATTCCACAAGGCAATTTTCATTTTGATTTCTGTCGGTGGATTCTATGTGTCTTGTTCTCTCCCTCATATCATTTGTGTCGAGAGGGTTCTGTTTATTTGTTTTTTCAAGAGCTTCACCATACAGTTCCATCTAAAAAAATTAAAGTAAATATGTAGTGGTACTGCCTTTGCGTCTTAAATGTTTTTTGCTTTCGGGCCCACTGGAACTATTGAAATATAAGGTATTCTCTGGATCGATAAACTTAAAAAAAATAGAACAAGTTGCCTTACCTGGGAATTAAACCACCACCAACCACCACGTGCGTCCAAGTCCGACCACAGAGGGGATCATACAAACATGAGTAATTTCCAAAACAAATAAAATCATTTTCAGATTCGTAATATGAAATGGAATTAATCGTCGGCTAATCACCTCAGGCAGAGGCCTACACCATAACTGTATACGACGTGACGATACTTATTTTAGGTTTAAATTTAATTCGTGACTAGCTCCGAAACGGAGACTATTCAATACAAACAAACAAACAAACAATCAAATTTTTCCTTTTTATAATAGACAATAATGCACCCTCAGTAACATGGGGGAATTATTTTCAGAGGGGTGGAACTGCATCTGGTACACACATACCTATAACCAATATGAGATACATAACCTGACACATGTATAGCTTGTATATAAGGGATCAAGTCAACATTGTAAACTATGATTTTAAGTGCTGAGGGCACAAAATGATATTCTCTACTGGTTAGTGCTGACGGAAAGAGAAATTTTCTAAATTTCACAATCATAACTTAAATAATAAGCATGTTATTTGAAAAAAATTATGATGTCATTCAACAAAACTTCTTTTTTGAATTGTGCCCTTATATTATAAGCACTATAATCTTTGGTGTTTATATTTTACTTGTTTTCCCGCTCTTCCATATGAAATAAGAAATAATATAAATTTAACCTAACTAAAAAAATGTTAATTGTTAGTAGAGTACATATGTAATCACGATTAGCCGACGATATTTTAAGCTTTCAGGACCATCGAGCAACATTAAGTTTTTCAGATAAACTGACAAAAACTTATAAAAACAAGTTGCACTACTCGGGAATCGAACCCAGGATCGTCGTACGTCGAGGTCGGACATTGCTTGCACTGTTATGTTATGAACCGCAATGTGCAAAGAGTAGTTTTAAGGACACAAACCTGAGTAGTAATAACACTTCTGAGCACATCAGAGTAGTTCCGCGAACGGGCCGGTACTCTGTACTTGGTCCGGCGACGCTTCATATCACGAAGCTCCGCCAGCACCTCCAGACGAGACTTACTGGACTTCTCGCCCTCCTCGGCAGCCCCACTACATAAAAACATATATTACATTGTACAGCCTTATATTCCACGGCCAAATACCTTGTGCGTCATCCGAGGGAAGCTTCAAGTCTTCATGTCAAGCCGGTGTGTTTGTATCAAGAGGATAATGAATGTGGAGGAAGCTAGGCAAGTTGTATGGATCTTGTAAATTGGCAACACTCAATACACTCTGCCTACTCCGTAAGGGACTTGTCGCGTGACTTAAGATTCTCGTATTTACTTAGTTTAAAAAGTCGTATCAATCTAGCTAATGTACTAAATTATTAACACAAGTAAATCTTGCATTAAGCTTACTAAAATGCTTAAGCTTTTATTTTTACTTTAGTTTAATGTTATAAATAACATACTAGCGACCCGCCCCGACTTCACACGGGTATACTAGACATAAAAACTCTATTACACTCTATTTAAGAAAACCGCATCAAAATCCGTTGCGTAGTTTTAAAAATTTAAGCATACATAGGTATATAGGGACAGAAAAAGCAAATTTGTTTCATACTATGTAGTGACTAGCGACCCCTGCACTGGCTTCGAATTGGTAATATACATATAAACCTTCCTCTTGAATTACTCTACCTGTTAAAAAAAACGCATCAAAATCCGCTGGTTAACTTTAAAGATCTAAGAATACATGGACAGACAACGCAAATGAATTTTTTAGCTGTTGTGTTATAAGTTGTCAGTAAATTATTTTAATTTAAGTTTATTTTATTATTTTTAGTGTATTAAACTTGCTATAAAAATGTTTTTTACTTTTAATTTATATATACTAGATCGTCAAAAAACTATTTCATTAACTTTATTGCTAAGAAAGTTAAATGTACCTTGGCAGTGCCAGTTCAGAGAGATCATGGCAAGATGGTGCAGCATTGACAACAGCATCGTGAATGGCACGTCTCTCATCTGCGGTGTATGTTTCTTGTAGACGTTCCAAAGTCAAAGGCTCTTTACCAGTACACTCTTGTCCTTGTGTTAATTATGGAAAAAAATACTTTCAATCTTTTTTAAAATATAGGAAAGTAAAATCATCAAATGAATTGTAAAACAATGAAAACATTTTGGGGTATTTACCCTAAAACAAATTTAGCCACTTTTTCCCATTACGTCAAAATATTGCAATGACAAGATTTAAAAAAGTATGGCTGTGGTAGCAATTCGGAAGAGTTGTCATAAAAGTTGTGGTTTTTGTCACAAATCTCTTAGTCTTGGTCGAGGCAGGAATAACAAACAAACCTGAACTTGCCTATCAGAACTACTTCACTCAGCAGTCAATGGACTTTGAAGAAACCCAGGACTGACATGAGGAAAATAATTTTACTACTCTAGCAATAGAAATCAAATACTTTTATAAAAGGATACAATATGATGTTTCAGGGCCAAACAAAACCCATACTGTAACAAAATTAAAGTATATTAACAAAAAATTGTGGCAAAATACTCCAAATTCTTACTTTTAAATTACTTTTTGAAATACTATTTCTAAATTTTAATTTACCTTTTTTAAATTTATAATCATGTTGTGCCGCCGCACTTATTATTTGTTGTATATTTTCCGAGCCTGAAACGATATTAAAAATATTAAACTTCAATTAAATATATTTAAGAGAGATATTGATCAAAACTTCCAAATAAGTTTTTTCAGTTTACCTGAAAACATAACGGTGTCTTGGATTGGATTTGGTGACAATATGGTGACCGACATGCCTGCTGTCACACCATGGAATCAATAATAAAAATAACCGGTTAATCATAGGTGCATAAGTATGTATTTCTTACCTTTCAGGAACATGGGTGTGACAATATATAATAAGCATTTTTTTTTATACACATCAAAGGATTGGTATGCCATAAATATGAGAACTGCTAGTTTATCATTTAATTAAAAAAATATTAATACTACTATATAATACAATAATATAATATATTTATTAATATAATAAATAATTAATAATATAATATATAATACAATAATATAATATTTGCAGTTAAAAAGTGTGGGAGAGAAAAAATTAACTAATATGTTGCTAATTTTAAGTGGATATCTGTGAAATTGACTCTGCTAGTACCCTACCACTTGCATACTTACTCAATTTTACAAGTCCATTTGAATTAATGTCCAGGGGCTCAGGCAACATATGATCAGTTATGGCATACCCTTGGCACTTAAGAAAACATTTTTCTTCATGCTTTTTAACCTTATCACTTGGAATTTTATGATTTTTGTTATATATACATGTTACAACTGGAAAGCCCTGAAATAATGAAACAATAATGGAAATAAGATTTAATTGTATTTTTTTTTTATAGTATATGACAGTGAACATTCAAATGGGTCTCCTGATAGTAAGAGACAACCGTGACATATAGTGCGCCACTGCCCTGTGGTCGGGCTGTTAGACCTTATGTGCAAGTCTACCGGCTACCCTACCCTCCGGACCGGAACACGACAATGTCATTTTGGCGGCAGGAATAGATAAGGCTGCCTGGTAGGGAGATGGATATGCTACACATGAGACCCTCATCATCGATCATTTATATCTCCAAACTTCTGACAGTTATGGTGACATAACTTCATCAGCTGTACCAGGTACTTCGTTTATTACCAAGGAGACCTTATTATTGAAATCCGGTTTTAAACAAATGTAGTGTTAATGGCGAAAGTTAGACGAGGCGGATACTTTGTGGCCATATTGTGTTAATTAGTGGACGCGTTTAGATAAACATATATACAAGAGCACAAAATAAATCTTAGCAGGTTTTACTTGTCGCGGTTATCTCAAGCGAGAAAATATTATGTGAGAACAATTCCAACTATTCTCAATTTAAATCTATAAACAAATATTATTAACTATTTTCAATTTAAATCTATAAACAAATATTTTATCAATGGAGCTATGAATTTTCAATTTTCGGCACATAGATGCATTTTATTATGCATATATACATATATATTTTTTAATATAGTATCTATACTCTTTTACCTCGTTGGTCTAAGGGTGAGCGTACATGCCTAACGCCATTGACAAACTGCGAGACTCGGGTTCGATTCCCGAAGAGGCAAGTATTTGTGTGATAAAAACAAGTGTCTTATTTCCGGGTCTGGGTGTTTATTAAATATTATTCGTGTATATTTTTAAGTATTTCTATGTATTAATATCGTTGTCTAACACCCATAACACAAGCATATAATTTGCTAACTTTGGGATTAGATCAATTTGTGTAATTTGTCCATGGATATTTATTATAATCATTTATTTTATAGTTCCGTTACATATCATGGGAAGGTACAAGTGTTATTAAAAAAGACCAAGTGCTAGTAGTAATAGCGCACGAAGAATTTCTTGCCATTTGTTGTATGCTAGCCTCTTTCAAACAATCTTTGAAAACTTTAACCTTCTAGCGATCTTGGTTTATGAGATGAAGAATAGTGACAGACAAACAGCCATACTGATAGCGGAATTTAATTATAGGGTACGGAGCCCTAAATGTAATTCAAAATATCAAACATTAAGAGAAGAAAGAACACACTTAAGAAAGATTCCCCGTGTATGATCAATAATCACGTTAACCCGCCTGGTCTATGTATTGACAGCTCATGACATCCGTTTGAAGGTCACACAAGTCGATGAGTTCGATGCCAATCTGAAGTACACGATTTTCGCACGCTCCCCGGTGAGATCGGCTCAAAACATCGCGGGGATCACGCTTGGCATTTATGATAACTTGTTAGACGCTAATCCGACATGAAGCCTGGTAGCTGGAAGTTTCGCGAACATCTTGTGTGCGGCTTAAGTGAGTTCCTTCCGGATCTCCGCAGTGAGGGTCCGCGTTCCGATCCAGTGGTAGATTTTAGAATCATAATATAGACAAGTCACATAAAACGATTGCAATGTATCAATCATATATTTTTTCTATTTTATTCAATATTTTAGTTTACGAAATTTAGCAAAAACAATTAAAGCCAACAATAAAATCTATTATAAATGAAATCTAAGAAGAGATTTAGAACATAATAATAGACGAGTAACCCGTCTAAACTAAAACGATAATATATCGTATGCATAAAAATACATAACACGTAAATTTCACATACACATGTGCAGAATGCATATGTGTGTGTTAAATTTACATATATAGCAGTTTTGTCTAGTTTCGTTTTCTGTTTTGGAAGATATTGTATTAACCTCATTTGCCTCTGATGCAATGTTTTACACTCCAGCGTCAGATTGCAACTTCCTTCGGAGTATTTTTCCGCCAACAATCTTGACGCTTCTCTTTTAATCACATAACTACAAAGTTTCAACGTATATAAATAATCTGAATTGATAAAAAAACAAATAAAAATTTCCATTTCAAATAAGGGATTCATCTAGTAAAAACCAAATAGGCACTCAACATTTTTTCCTCATCTTAACAGGATCTTGAACTCAGTGGCGCTTATTAACGGTGATATCCTCTTACTGATTAAGTATAAGGTTTCAGTTTTTAGTTCATCAACTTGACACGCGACTATAAACGGCCGAGATAATGGAGGTTTTAATACGAAAGATTATGTTTCCGTTCTAGGGTTTTTTATCCTTTTATTGTGCGGACAAATTCATAATCATAGTGTTAAAATGATATCGTTCATAATAAAATTCAAAAGTTATTGATCAACGTATCAACGTACAGGCCGAAGCAATGGTGCTTAAAACTTAAAAATACGCAGACATATTTCTCTTATGAAGCAGGCATTCAATAAAGAATATAATATTTCAAAAATTTAACCCCGCCAGGGGAAAAATAAGGGTTCAAAGGGCAACAAAATTATTTCCAATTCCAAAATACCAATTATTATTTGAGCGTAGTAAAATTTTGTGGTGCAATAAAAATCGCCACTATGGTGTAACTGTACAGGTGTCGCCTGTTAAGATCGTTACCCACGTAGGGTCCCGGGTTCAATTCCCAGGTCGGGTAATTTTCTTTAAATGTTTTTCAGATTTTTCTGAGTAAGTATTACATTGCCCGGGATTGGAATGCGCCCGAAGTGGCGATAGGCTTGCCACCTATCACAACAAGGCCGTAGTACCTTGGCTAATCGTGGGTGTTCTAGTGTTACATACACGGGACTTACGAGTCATGGATATACTAGCACAACTCTGCCTACCCCTTCGGGGATAATAGGCGTGGAGGTACTTTTTCTTTAAAACAGAACCGTAAAACCTGTTAGAAATAGACTGAGTAAACCGCGTAAAAACATACAAAAAAGAATCCAAAAAAAAATCAGACGAATCAAGAACCTGTTGTATTTCAATATTTATACAAACGGCCAACTATCGAGTATCTAGTAAAGAAAAAAACCCATCTTTTTATTAACAAAAATAAAGCTGATTGCAAATGTTAGATATTTTTGAAACTAATTAAAACTTTGAGCTCTATTAAAAAAGAATGTCAGGAAAATGGTAAAGTTGAAACTTTTCAACGATTAATCCCCGTAAATGCCTTCGGCGAACGAGCTCGGGCAGCGGTTTCTGATCCGCAAATTATAGCAGGAAATATTAAAGAGAATTGCTAAGAGCTGAATGTACTTTCTATTATGAAATTTTATATTTATACAGATAACAGTATTTTCTACTAAAACGCTGACCGGATGCACTCAAACTTCCTTATAAATATTTTCGTACTGTCAATGCAAATCTCGAGCTGTTCGTGTGAATGAACGAATGAATACACTTTATTGAACACAAATATTTACAAGTAGATGTTGCCCGACACTCCGTCTGCGTGGACCACAATCCCGCAGCAACTACTTTATCACGATATAACCTTTGTCATATCAGACAAAGCCACGTGCATTAGTACTTCTATATCAACAATTATTAAAAAAAAAGTACCTTCACGTCTATTATCCTCGACGGGGTAGGCAGAGGTGTGCTAGTATATCCATGACTCGTAAGTCACATACACTAGAACACACCCACGATTAGCCAACTACTAGGGCCCTGATGTGATAGGTGGCAAGCCTATCGCCACTTCGGGCACATTCCAATCCCGGGCAATGTAATGCTT
>DVZL01005155.1:0-12283 GCA_018236625.1 Lasaia peninsularis
GCCCGAAATGACATCCGCTAATCCTGGATACGTATACCTCCTACTACTCATATTCCCCGGGTAACTCTCCCTATCACTTCGGGGATATAAACATACATATGCATTTAGTAAAAAGCGGTTATTTCAATATTACATACAGACACTTCAATTTTATTTATTTGTATAGATAACTAAATAACTTATTTTTCCTCGGAAAATAATAGTTCGTTTTGATAAAATATCACCGTCACGAACTGACCGCCCGCCACCACAAACCGTCAGCTGTTTGACCCTGGCTAGAAATAATCGATGGAAATACTGAATTATTAACGAACAACAGTCTTGTTTACTTCACTACGAAGCCTTTTCACTACATAGTATAAAACAAAGTCGTTTTCTCTGCCCCTATATCCCTATGTATAATTAAATCTTTAAAACTACGCAACGGAATTTGATGCGGTTTTCTTAAAAAGATAGAGTGATTCAAGAGGAAAGTTTCTATGTATATAACATGTATGGTATACCCGTGCGAAGCCTGAGCGGTTCTCTAGTTTAAATATGTAAAAATATCGTCACGCCCACATCCTCCAAGAGGTAGGTTTACTTATGCACCCACGTTGAGCCAAATACATTGGGTCCTAGGATGTGACAGGTGACAAGTACGTTCTCTATGTTTTTCAGATTAACTGAAAAAACTTATAAAACATGTTTCTCTACCTGGAAATCGACCCCGGGATTTCGTGCGTCGGACACCGGCTAAGCTCGACCTTTGTTATATGGGTTAAATGTATTTATCAATCTAATTTTAATCCTTTTAACGTAGAAAATGTTACCAACAACATTGACGAACACTGACGTTATAGTGGCAGGAATAGATAAGGGGGCGATTTGTAGTGTAGGTGTTAAATTCATGCTAGTGACTTACCAACCTCAGGTTGGCATCGCACCTGGAACCTTATTAAAAAAATTTATACATACATATCATCAAACCAGGTCCCTTGCGGGGTAGGCAGAGGGTATCGAGAGCCAAGTGTCATGATCCCCACATACTTGCCTGGCTTCCTCCACATTAATTAATCTATACAAATAAATAAAATTGTAGTGCCTGTATGTAATATCAAAATAACCGCTTTTTACTTAATGCTTATGTATGTTTACAAGGTACATATACCAAAATAGTACTTTTTAGAATTTTTGTCTGTCTGTACCCGCTAATCTCAGAAACGGCTGGACCGTTTTCGACGGAACTTTCACTGGCAAACAGCTAATATAATAAGGCACGGCTTAGGCCACTTTTATTTTAGAAATTTATAAAAAAACAATTGAAAAAAAACGCAGATGAAGTCGCGGGCATAGCTTGTCTCTTCATACAAACACACCGGTTTCGGAGACTTGACACCACCCTCGGATAACACGCGAGCTATTTTATCGTGATTAGGTCTCCTTCCACATTCGCATTGAATATCTGTTTTTATAAAATTGTTTAAGCTAGATACTTATCACGTAGACTAGGATTGGCAACGCACCTGGAACCTCATTTTTAAAAGACTTCTAGTGTCTTTGATCAACACTAGTTTAAATTGTAAGTTAAAATCACAAAATCCCGATGCGTGACCAAAACCTGACCATAACTTTGGAGAATTATGAATTATTACATAATGTATATTTAAATGTGTCTATTTATGTACAATTATTATCAGTAGGGTAGTTAGTGTTATACGATTATGTAACGAGGACGAAGTCGCGGACATTTGTGATTTTAATTACATGTGAACGAGCGTCAGATAGATGTAATGAGTGGTTTGTCGTGCTCCAAATGTTCCGCAGTTGCGTACTCGAGGAAGTACCGATGGACACGCGGATAGCGCTCATCTACTCACCACTTCCGCTGTAAGATGTGACCAATGCAACTGCAAATCGTACGCAGTAAAACTGCAAAAAACCAAGTTCATTATGATCTTGATCTAGATAAATTAATATGTTTTGTCATCGATGAACTCAAAAACTACTGGACCGATTATTATGAAAATTTGTATGGATTTTTTCCACTGAGAAGATTTTCCACAGTAAAAAACAAAAAAATGTTAAGATCTTAAGAAAACAAAAATTATATATTTAATTTCATCTTTTTAAAAAAGGTATGTTTAATTTAGCAACTTCCTGAATAATAGTTGTGGGACATGTCTTTTGAAAGAGATCTTTGAATGCAATTGCTCAAAGTGAGGAGGAAGGTCATTTCGTAGACGGGAAGTCTGAATAGAAAAAGAGTTTCAGTGAAAATTTGAACGGAGTAAAGGTATAGATAGAGCAAAAAAAATTAGACGACCGTAATTACAAGATAGGTATGTGTGTCTGAAAGAAATTAATGATGTTTTTTCGAATATTAGATTCAATTGTAAGTTCAAATCAAAAATCTTGCTGATGTATGAGCCACTAGCTTTTACCGCGTAAATTATCAAAGGGCAGAATATTTTCCGACTTATAATACTTATTGCGTAAAAACATACTCTCTTTTTAATGTAGTCGGTTTTAAAGTAGCCTATATTTTATTCTCATGTATAGAGAAATAGAGAGAGCTATATTGTACATGCATACAACCATCCATACTCACAAACTGTCGCATTTATAATATTAATAAGATAATAATAATATGATAACATATGTGATAAATGTAATGGTGTCTTTCTAATGTTTTGTGGTTGCGTTCTCGAGGGTAGTAATAGGAACGCGGGAAGAGCTCTGTCTATTGGTCATTTCCGCTGAACCAAGCCGAAGGGACAAATTGAAATGTAATATTGAACCGCCCTAATTCACACGGATGCAGTGCGTTCTGATTTATCATTTTAAGAGTTCCGTACCCAAAGCGTAAAAACAGGACCATATTTTATTACTAAGACTCCTGTCTGTCTTTCACCATGCTGTATTTCGGCTATTGTATATAGCCAGACACTTAAAATGTTAAAATGTGTGCAGGTGATCTATTACAACCAATATTAAAATACAGAAAAAAAGAAAATACTTAAACGGGCTCCTATACAACGGACGACTCGAACCGACCAATAGATGTCGCTATCCATATTTAAATCGCGGCCGTCTGTCTGTCCTTTTGATTCTTAAATTTTTTTATCTAATTTCAGTGTGGGTAAATTGAACCTAGTTGACCTAGCGGGCAGCGAGCGGCAACGTAAGACTGGTGCGTCTGCTGAGCGGTTGCGAGAGGCAGCCCGGATCAACCAGGCGCTCTCTTCCCTCGGAAATGTCATCTCCGCACTGGCAGAGAACAGTCCACACGTGCCCTACAGGTGAGACATCTACCAACCTTCTCTCCCTTTCCTATCTCACGGTCATTATTCATTATTGAAAAGACTTACTGATGAACATACTTGCCATCAGTAAGTAAGTAGGTGGTAAGTAAGTCATCAAGTAACTACTAGCATAAGCTTTTCAGTGATATGTTGAATGCTCGCTCTTGACGAACGTGAAAAATGTCGAATGAAATATTTTCATTTCACGAGTGATATCGGAAAATAACTCGACAATTTCACGTTACGTTCGATTGGAAACAACTGGGATTCCTTATTGATGGTTGATTATCATCAGAGATAGTAAAGTTCCGTACATGTAGGTTTTGGTAATATCTCCATGGTAATAACAATAGTTCCGCAAACATTTCGTGAAATAAAATATCTCCTGGAGATTAGGACTGTGATAGGGTGATACACTCAGATGTGATGTCGCTGACACTCAACAGCGCGGATGTCCAAGCAATCTGGACGTAGATATCTTACCAACACAGAAATCTTGGATTATGACGGTTGGTTCTGATCAAAGCGGAGACAATCATAGACACGTTCTGATAAATATTCAACCAAGTGTTGCTTGTGTAAGAAAAGAGATGTCTTATTATATGATCGAGGTATGCTTGGTTCATGTAGAAATATTAGACAGTTATCTCAGGAAATACTCGACAGTCTTAGATATTTTCTTTATCAAACAAAAACACTACATAACAATATCTAGCTTTGGACTTATTATCGAAGATAATATTTTAAAAGATGTGAATTAAAAAGGTAAGTATAAAGCAAATTTAATGTCACAAAAGCATCCTATAGAATCTACACTATCTAAATAATTTATTATGTTATTCCCATAATATATATCACAAAAAACAAAAAGTTTTGTATTATCATTGGGGGAAAGGGTAATTAAATGAAAATGCATTTGTATATTATATGAAGCTAAAAGTACAATCTAGATATGATACTCCTAACAACGCCCTGTCCACATTATTAAATATCTATCTCATTCTCATAGGGCCGGCTGTCTCACTCTCACAACGCCAGTTTGATTTTACTTTATCAACTTCACTAAACCTGGCAGAAGGAGATGTATTTGTTAGAAGTGTAATCTATAGGTAGTAGCTTCAGCGTCATGGTACATTACTCGTTCCTATTTTAATTGAATACCATACACCTTGAACATAATGATGATGTTGATTGATGTATTCATTACTACATCAAATATGTTCAAAGTATTCAAGGGATATTCAATAATTGTTACAAAGCATAGGTAATGATAATTTTAATGTTTTTTTAAATCTATAACTTACTTTACATTTTAAGGTAACTCAGGCACAGATAAGTAATAAATATCACTTAATCTTCAAAATGCAGTCTCTTACCTGTATTATAATTTAAAGCTGCGAAAAAAAATTCAATAGTTAAAAATTCTAACACATATAACTATACAGATTAAATAAGCATTATGTATATTTCCCAAAGCGGCCGTAAAAAATCGGATACTTTTCAACCCGAAAAGAAGTCGGCGCGCCGTAGATCGGCAGCGCGCCTAAGCTCTGGCTCCCCTATTAGATTTAGGTAAAACATAACCTAAAAATACCTCATTGCTTCATAACCGCCATATAAATTTATATTATTTATCGCTAAATTGTATTTGAAAACGGAATTCCCGACCAGTAAATCCGAACTTAATACTGAGGATAAATAGTAACTAATTTCAATTGTCATTTTCCTTTCAGTACTAAATATAATAGAATACTTTATGTAGGCATGCATATAAGCAGTTGTTAGTATTTGGTAGACATGGGCGTAGCCAGAAAAAAAAACTGTCCTAGGCATCAATAGATGAGAATATTTCAGTGAGCATCAGTTAAAAAAATACTTTTTGAGTTCATCTATAAATTCTTTTAAAATAGAGAGAGAGTCTTCAAAATTTGGATAAATTAAAGAAGGAATATGACATTGTACTTATTTTATTTGAGGCAATGAAGAAGGAGAGAGGAATCTGTTGACTGTGGAGATGTTTTTTATTTCATAAAAGTCCAATAATTGAACCGTCCTTTAGATAAAAGAACCAATCTTAATGTATCAATAGTAACAATAAGAGAATACCCGAAAAAAAAATTCGCGGTAATTCTCGCAATTCAAGACTTATTTGTTTTAAAGTATTTATGTGTTCCTGGCTACGCACATGTTAGTAGTACAATTTTCTTCTGCTTGCACTGCGGCTGAAACAAAATCACACACGGTCCAAAATGGAATGCTTCGTCATATCATCATCAGGAACTCAAGTCTACTAATTTATCATCGACCGTTGGGTTCACTTTACGGTTGCATGTTCGATTTTGATAATTTTTGTCAACTTGTAGTTATTATTCAGCATTTGTATAATAGTTATATTCTGTTAATAGCATGACTCTACCTCATCGTATCCTTCCATCTCAGGCAACATTATGAGGTTACTATAAAATTTTGAAAATAGTGGCTTACGTAAATATAGGCTATCTAGTAAAAGTCATTGATTGTAGTAATCAAATTAGCTCTAAGGGATTAGAAGTGTCTGGTTTCCTAGAAAATTCTGAAATAAATGCTCTATATTGTAACAATGGGAAAGAAAATAGATTTTCTAGAATTTGAATTTGACAGGTGTACGGCATTGGATGATGTCATTGTATTTGGGTTATAAAAACTTAAAAAAATCGCTTTACAATTTGATAAATGTTGGTTTGTATTTTATTTATATTTTGATACCTGATACCTGCCAAGATAACAATGATATAAACTTAATAGCCTGTCTGTCTTGTCTGTCTGCCTGTGTTGGAAACATGCGCTGTCAAACTTTTGATTCGTCATAAAATTGTTAATCTGGCTGTTGAATGATTTCAAGCAAGTTGACTTAATACATCAAAGTATCTATGCAAATTGTAATGATGATGTTAATTAATTACCGGACTTGGGTCCTAAGTAGCTTTTGTTTGGTGTATATCGACGGGGGTCATATTGTTATTTGAAAACTCCTGCTCTTCGTTTCAGAGATTCGAAACTAACTCGAATTCTGCAAGACTCACTGGGTGGTAACAGCAAGACCATCATGATAGCAAACATCGGACCTGCATCATACAACTATGACGAGACCATCACTACGCTTCGGTATGCACATCGAGCTAAAGGTGAATTTTTTTTTTAATGTTAGAGAGACAGACGGATTTGCTGCTAACAAAAACATGCTCTCTATAGACACCAGAGACTGAGCGGCAGGAATAGATTAAGCGGTGGATTGCTAACTGGATGATTTAATATTTAGTATTCTACGACCACTGGTCTCTTTGAGAGTGAACCTATGCTCAGTTCTCATTCACGGAAAAAAATATAAGATACCATAATATCTCACAATTTTTTCAGCAGTAAATTCAGTAGTTAGCATATAATTCAAAACAAATTTTTACCCAATAATTAGGACTAAATCGTGGATATAGTTGGAAAAAAACATTTTGCCAAAAACCATGTCATAATATGAGAGGTAAACTGGACACCCACAAAACTTAAATATTTTTAGACTGATATTTTAAATATTTTACTTCTTTACAAAAGGAGATTTCAGCAATCTGATCATCATATCAGATTGGAGTATCAATATGTTCATCTTTATCTTACTGTAAAACCGTTTAGGTATAAAGTTTATTTACATCACAAAACAAATTATACAGAATTTAAAAGTATTTTTTGGTTTATAAGTTGGGTATAGTTTATGCACGCGTTCGTAAGTTCTTAATCTCGGGACACATTTTCGGACTTTCTGTTTCAAAATTTTCACATAGATTCAATTAAAAAAGGCCGTTTGATTGGAAGTTTTGTGAACAGTGTAATTTTTATCTGGACATTTTTCAATCAGATAAAGCTCTGAAAATCTGCAAAGTAATCAATATTTTATATTGGAGATTTTTTACATAATTGTGTTTATTGCAGCAATAAAGAACAAGCCAGTCCGCAACGAAGATCCAAAGGATGCTAAGCTCCGAGAGTACCAATTAGAGATCGAGAGGTTGCGGGCGCTCATCGACCGGCGCCGCGCCGCCGAGCGACGCAAGCGGCCGCCCCGCGCGCATCGCCCGCCGCGCGCACCGCCACAAGGTTAACATACAATAAAGTCCTATTTTTTGTAATTTTCACATTTACACAATACTTTTCTTATATTTGTGAAAATGCAAATTATTTATTCGCATAATATGTGTGTCAAAAATATTTAATTCTACTAATATTCAAACAGATTATGGTGTCATTTTGACAAATTATATTTGTTAATAGCTTCGGGTAGACAAAGACACCGCTAGCTTATTACATCTACCCTCAATTAAAATACTTCACTCGGTTACCCGTATCAAACTAGTATAAAATATAAAAAGAATAAATACATATTTGAATTTTATTAATGTAATTTATGCATTCTCTAAATTATTGATTTCTTTTATTTGTATTTCCTTTTCTTCATATTTCATATATCTGACTTAAAATTATGATAAACAAAATCTTGAATAATTACTGTGATAATGATAATTTAATTGTGATGAAGACACTTCATTTGTAACACTGTTTTGAATATTAATTAGTTGTTAAACAGAGAATCCATTTTGCAGCAGAAGAAGAGACAGAGAGTATAGAAAACGAAAACATTTTAGCAGAATCGACAATAGAACAAGAAAAAACAAAAACCGAAGAACTAGAACAACAAATCCAGGCGTTAGAAGAAAGGCTAGTCCAAGGTGGAGGAGGAAAAGATCTTATCAATAATTTAAATGAAAGTCAGATAATTTTAGAACAAAGAAATTTAGAAATTGCTGAAAGAAAAAAACGTGAAGTTGAAATGCAACAAAAAATTGACCTCGAGGAAGAAACAACTGCTAGCGTCACAAATACTTTTACTACGTTACAACAGGAGGTTGACCATAAAACGCAAAGGTGAGATTTTTTTGTCAACATCGTCTATTATATTATTACAAATGATTGGGTTTATCTCAGATTTGATTTTGCAAATATGTATTTACACTTTGAAGCTTCTGATGAATTCGCATTTAACATACAGTGACACAAAAGAAAGTTAAATGTGTCGTATAATAATGTTAGAATCTAATTTGTAACCTACTAAATAACTTTAAAGTAACACAAGTTGAATATTATGCATCCATTCAACGGGTTGATTTATGTAACAGTTAGTTGACTATTGTTTAGTTTTTTACAAAAGGGCGTTTTATATACATCTCATTTTATTGCTAACTAGCTGTACCCTCGACGTCCTTATTTTTATATTTTTTAAATAAAGGCAAAGTAAGTTACTCCTTATTATATCGGCTCTTCAAGTAAAAGTCCCGCCAAACCCCGAAACAGACAGACAGTTTTTTTAATACATGTATTTAGTTTAAAGCGTTGGAAGTGTTGTACTCACATAAACTAAAAATAGTAATGACCCAAGCATGTAACCTTGTGGCACGACTGTTGGTTATGGCAGAATGTATTTTGCATTATCTCATGAATATTTGGATCGGAGGAAGATCGAAGTGGATCTTATTCAATATAAATTATATATTGGTACTTAGGGAAACATTTTACAGACTACTTAACATTCGCACCTTTCTATTAGCCGATAATAATTTATTTTTTGGAGATGTAATCAGATGATTTGTTCACCTAGTCATCTAATTTTATTTCTGCCGTCCTTAAAATTTTAACTTTAAGTTGATTTATAATCCTAAATTTAAGAATCTGCGTCGTCAATTTGAAAGTTACAAGCTCTTGACAAACGTTTAAAATTCGATAATAACATTAAGTTTATTACGCTGTTTAAGTAGAACTTATGCGCGCACAGAGTAAGGTAGACAGAAAAACATGTGTCAATTCGTAAGTATATTTGTTGATTATACGTAATATGTATTTACGTAATACTCATTGATTCAAAAGCGCGAAATATGTACGCTTAATTGTATTTACCAGTGACTCAAATAGTATTTAAACAGTGTGTTTTTAGTTTTAAATTATTGAACTGTTTTGTCGTATGTACTATCCACGTATTTAACTTCGTTACTCACGGTACACTGAGAGGAAATGCTTATTGGCATTAAGTTCGCCTTTGTACATATCTTTGCATTTTTGTGGATTAATATTAGTATTTTTTATTTTCAGGTTAAAGAAATGCCTATCAAAGTACGCGTGCCTCCGCGAGGAGATGGTGGAGCAGCGCGAGGCGCACGACAGCGAGCGGCGCGAGCACGAGGCGCTGCAGGCCGCGCTCATCGGCGAGCTGCGGCGCCGCCTGCTGCTGGCCGACAGCTTCGTGCCCGCCGGCGGACGGGACATCGTGCTGCGGCTGCGGTACAACGACGACGTCGACGGCTGGGAGCTGCCCGAACACAGGTACCGTGCGGCAGCTGGACGCCAATACTACCCGAGGGTACTCGGGGCCTCTTGTTTTTCGGAATATAATTTTTTTACCACTGCGCTAAACAAAATTCATTTTTCGACTCCGACGTGCAGAAAGACAATATCCATACTTGTAACTTCTTCATCTTCAGCATTATCTATCTGATTATATCTGATGATCGAGGTCGGGTATCTAATCTCGGGGATTTCACTAGGTCACCAGTTTTTACACAAAGCAACTGCGATCTGACCTCTCCAACCCAGAAAGGAGACTAGGCCCAAACCTAAATTATTTCCTGATTCGGGTTTCCTTACGATGTTCGTCCTAAGAACACTCAGAGAATGTTCATAAGTTATGAAAACTCATTGGTACATGACGAGGTTCGAACTCGGACTACCTGAATGGAAGTCCAAAGAGCGTACCGCTAGGCTCTGAGACAAAATTCACTTTTCAACTCCGTCGAGCAGAAAGACAATATCCACACCTCGAACAATAAAGAAAGAAGCCTCAGATCGTATTCTTTGTCAGCTACGGCTTCGCCTCGATTGACAATCACATGAGATCTAAGACTTTTCTTATTTTGTCGCCCTAGGGGTAAACATACTATAGACCATACAAGAAATTGTTATGACGCATTTATATAATTCTATAATTAATAACCGCATCGGAACAAGGCCCATCATACAAAAATTAAATTTGAATTTGAAGTGCTGCAGGTATAAAATTATATTTTATACCGGTTAGAGCGGAAAAAAAATCTCCCTAATTTTATAACCATAACTTATTATTTGGAAAAAAAAACGTGCGATATGTTGGCAGGTGTTTCTATGTACTTTTTAATTAAATTGAATTTAGACAGTGTAGGTGCTTATGGATGTAAGAATTAACTTTTATTGCGTTGACTATCTATACAAATAAATAAAATTGGAGTGTAACCGCTTTTTACTAAGTGAATATTATGTATATACCAAAACAACATTTTTTGGAGTTGTTGTCTATTTATACCCGCTAATCTCTGAAACAGCTGGACTGATTTTGACGTGGCTTTCACTGGCAGACAGCTAATGTAATAAGGAACGGCGTAGATACGTGATAATTAGAATAAAGATAGCGTCTGCCAACGCTCCTAACTCCTCATTTCGTGGCCTCATTTCCTCCTCATGGCCCAGGGCGGCTAATCTGATTAGAACCGGGAAATTTAATCTATGTTAAGCATATGATATTAAGTAGTTACATGATTTTACTAATATGAGATGGTATTGTAATTGAATCGGGGATACTTTTATAAAATAACTTTATTAACATGTATAAAACCACTTTCTATTTATAATGCACTTTTATTGTTGTTTCTTTAAAAATAACTATAAAATATGTAATCCCTATGACGTCTCGTCTTCTTCTGTTCTATAAAATATTCTTTTACAATTTAAGTTATATTTTTATTATTTCAAAATTGGAATCGCGCGTTATATTCCGGCTTTTCCAATCCGTAGAGTTTGCATATTATGATATGCAACCTCTACAGTATCATCACGCTAGCCACATGTGTGTGGTACTGTATCGTGTATGTGTGTGTGTAGCGGCGCGGAGGTGGTGCGCGTGCGGCCGGTGGCGAGCGGTGCGCGGCGTCCCATGTGCAGCGTGGCGGCGGCGGCCACGGAGGGCCGGCGGCGCTGCGACAACGTGCTGGCGCTGCGGCCGCTCCCGCTGCCCGCCGCGCCCGCGCGACTGCCGCCGCCGCGCCCGCGTCCTCCACCCGCCAAGGTACCGCACCGGGTTGTGACCGGGCTTGTGGGTACCTGGAGATCACAATGCCCCACCTAAAAAATACCAAAAACCAAGATACAATACTGTAATTAAATTGTTTTTTCATTGTTTAACATACCTTAATTTATACATAGTTGATCTGATTTAGGACCCCTTGCTTAGAGGGAAAATCAATAATTATATTTTTTTTTACTCCCAACTAACCAATGTTGCCCTCCCTCGGTTCTAACTACAGTCCAGCTGGTGGGCAACTATCTTATGACCAAAACATGACATGACAATGATGAATACTAATTTAATATCCATACGAATATGTAAGACGGTAATACCATTCAAAGAGACATCTAATTATAATTTTATTAATCAGTGCAATAATCCAATAATTTATGTTATTTAGTTACGAGCAATGCAATCGTCACATCTCAAAATTACACAAAATATTGCAACTAATGTCACCTTAATAAATAATAGGCATATAACAATAGGGAATATGCATATTATTTAGATGTGGCCGAAATAAATAACGTGTAATCTTTATTGCTGAAGAATAATACCACATAAATATTTTTGCCAATATTCAAGTTTTTATTAATAAAATTAATTCCTTAAAAGTAGTATTTTTAAAATTCCCTCGCAAATTTCGAAAACGGAAAATCAGGACGTAACGTCCAATGTCAACGCCATGTCAATTGATATCCTTATTTTTGCATTTTTGGGCATAATATGAAAATTACGCACGTAGGGACAAAACATATTTATAATATAGATTGTGAAATTAATAAAGTGAAGTGTAATAACACCACTTAATTTCACTTCGTTAACAAAT
>DVZL01005156.1:0-12283 GCA_018236625.1 Lasaia peninsularis
TACCATTTAGATAAAATCATTCACGCTATATATATATCTCATAAAAATAAAAATATGTATATAAATATTACACATTATTACAATTTCTCCTAGATGGCATTTACATACTATCTAGGAAAAATTGTTTCAATTCGTGTTTAATATTTTTAGTTGTGATAGTATCTTTTACATTATTTGGCAATTTATTTATCAATTGAGGAATCATAAAATGTAATTTTCGTTTACCATACAAATTATTATAGCTTGGTAAAGTTACTTTAGGTTTTAACATATTCCTAGTTTTTAATTGGTTAGCTTCGTATTGTTTTTGACATTTCGGTAGATATATTTAAATGTATACTCACATACTATTTCTTGTAATGAGTTTGTTTATCTATATATATAAACTATATCTAGATAAACAAACTCATTACAAGAAATAGTATGTGAGTATACATTTTAGTATATTAATTATTAGTATTAGTATACTAAAACTATTATATACTAAAAGTCATTACGTTTTATTTATTTTGTATAGTCTAACGTTTGACGGAGCCTTAAAATGCTCATATATGATATTTAAATAGAAAACATGCGCTTTTTCATATCTAATACTTTTAAACGAGCAATTCTTTTTTTATATTTATTTATACCATCGGTATCAGAAACGGCTCTAACGATTTCGCTGAAATTTGGTATCTAGGGGTTGTGGGGGTAAAAAATTAATCTAGATAGGTCTTATGAAATTGCGAAAATCGCGACATATATACAACTTGTCGGTAGCACTTGGTGTAAAATAGTATCGACTCCGGTTTGGTAGACTTACCGTCACAAGGCATTTTTTTGCGAAAGCTTATTGAACTGACAAAAAAACTAGTCGTCTAGCTACTGCTACTTTTAATCGAAAATAATTTTTCAACTGCCCAGGAACTTCACGATCTAATTCCTCCAGCTCCATTTCTCAGCCGTAACTCGAGGCGTACTGCGGGGTATCACCCTTATTTGGTTGATATCCCCCTCACACGAACAAAAATATTTGCTTCCTCTTTTATTATTAGGACGGCTTAGGATTGGAACTCTCTGCCTGGGTTTTTCCAGAACATTACAATTAAAGCGCCTATAAAAAAAAAGTGAATAGGCATCTATTAGCTTAGCATGCTTCCACCTTTGACCCCTTCTTCACTTTCTATCAGGTAAGTTAAGGGTCACTATGCTATGCTATTTGTTATAAAAAAACAAACAAGCGGCGCGACATCTCCCCGCGCACATTCAGATAATTACAGTTAGCGTAATTTAAATCTAGTGATTTTAAAAAATACCGTTACTTAGCGTTTATAAGATTTGTAACTTTGTTATTAATGTATTTTTCTTCACGATTTTTTTATTACATATAGAAACATAAAAGAAACAATTTACCTAAAATTCGAGTTAGCGTAGTATAAATATAAGCACATAAAAGAAACAATTTACCTAAAATTCGAGTTAGCGTAGTATAAATTGTTGGTGTCGATCTATGGTACCACGATATATTATCTTGCAACTTGTGTGTACATTCATTTCCTTAAAATTTACTTGACCACTTACTAACTGAATATGTATAAATAAGGCATAAGAGAGATCTGACAACCTCACAGCCCGAAATATATCAACCAAACTGTGTAAGGAAGCGATAAAACAGAGTTACAACTGACGCACTCTGCACAAACCATGACCACTAGTTTCCGGAGTGGCGACCTCTCAACTTGTGTTCGTTGTGCGTTTCTAAACCATAAGATTTATCCGTGGAAAGTCTCACTTTCATTAGAGCACTTTATTTATAGAGTACAAGTTCGTTGTTGAAAGATAAGTAGTTGTTGTGATTATGTAGTAACCTTTGTGTACTTCCAACTACATTAAACTTGTATCTTGTCAGTAGGAAAATTACTAGACATTGTGCATGGTTATAATTTGTAAAATATGTATGCTGGAATACGTGGAATCTTTAAAGGCATATAGGAAAAGTACTTCTATCCAAAGAATTGTAAGAAGCATAAATCTGCTTATAAAATCACCGCCTTACTTTTTCCTAGCGTCACAACCTCAGTTATAGACGACTCTGTTATCTACCAGTCTCAGGCAAGATGAACAGTAAATTTACTTACACGAAACACATAAGTTTCTTAGCCTTTGTTTGGACACGCAAAATGCCTTTGGTGTACGAAGAAGTATTTCTTATCATAAGGAAACCCTTTCGGTTTCTCTAGACACCAACATTAATAAGAAAACCAAGCGATTACTTTATTAACAAAATAAATATATGTAAAGGGATAATAAAAATCTTAAAGTTCAAAAAGCTTTTAAATTTTAGCTTTTGCTCCATTATTAAATAATTGGACAAAGCTTTTAGAACCTAAATAATTGCTAAAGTTCCTTCAATAATAACGGGGCAGTGGAGTCAGACATAAAAATAATTTGGCTTCGGCGGACCCTCGAAAAAAATACGTCCAAAGTGAAGACTAAGAAATCTCAACGCCTGAATAATTTTCGTAATGGATTCACTTCTCCAAATAATGTTCATATGTATTACTTTAATAAATGGTTGCCGTGTATTTCGCTCCGTCGTGAGTTTGGTTATAACAGCATACATGCCAAATTGCAAAACAACCGGTTCCTCTCAAGATTCTCGTAAGGTTGTAAAGTAAGAAATCGTCTGGTGACGCCAAGTGCTAAATTGCACGAAACTGAGTTTGGATTAAACGTTCAGATGCGGATAAGTCCATAATTATCCCCGATGTTAATAATTATTTAATTCACTTGTAGAGAAATAATACTCGGGCGAACGTCCGTGAAATGTCGCGACCGGGCAGAGCATCATTAAAGGAGCTGACATCATCGCCAAACCCGCTCATTGTTGTTATGCGAACCGTTGAATGAAAGGAGCGGGATGAGTTATTATTATTAATCGTCCACCTGAAGAATATTAAGTATTAAATTCAATATAAGATAAGATCACATGTGAGCTAAGAATTTTCAAGTTCAATAACGCCCGTACGTTTCATGCAACAATCCGTCGGCTCATTGATTTTATTACGATCAATTTAGCACGCAACACCTTAAAAGATTAATTAGTTAACGTAACATTGTAGCCAACCTTCTGTAATTATACAATTAAGCTCCAACGGATCTAACTGGGTTGGTGACTGATAGGGAAGGTACGAGAAATCATCTTGTATGTCACAGGCAGTAGGCACCCATTCGATACAAAAGAGGTTAAGGCGCAAAATAAGGTTGAGGTAGTACTAAGGATTGAGACGAGTGAATGGTGATATTAGTTGAAATCAAAAATGCTTTTATTGATTGACAGCCAGAAACGCTCTCATACCTTAAAATAATATCGTAATCGAAGATTCGAAGATGATTGTAAAGAAAGGGGCTTGCATATGAATGCGATGAAAACCAAAATGATGGAATTTTAAACAAGCGAAACCAGAACGCATGTAAGAGTTATGGTTGATGATGTAGTGCAGGAACAAGTAAAATAAATTGTATAGTTATATCGGAAGTGCTTTTAGCAGGGATAGAAGGTACACCGCAGATGTTGAAAGGAGAGTAAGGTCTAGGATTAGAGTGAATTGAAAGTTGGGCAAACTACTTCAAAGCAAAACGCTGAACTATAGATCTCGACTCGCATTGCACAACCTAGTGCTTATCCCAACGTTACTTAATTGAACTTCGAGAAGGTATTTTGATAAAAACAAAAACTAAATTTACATTAGGTATAAATGATTTAACCGTAGCTACTAATAAATGCTGCCCATTAATAATCAAAACAAGAGTATATTTAAAAAGTCCAACTCTCACAATGGAATATTCATGCGAGATTGATTATCTTGTTTTGTTACGTTCGTGAAATTGCGAACAAAAAATAGTACAAGAAAAAACTTAATGAATTTGCATGTTTAAGAGTGTGGCCATAAGAACAGGTTTTTGCTTACACTCTGTGATTATACAGTTAAAATAAAAATATGCACATGTACATTTACTTCGAAAAACATTTCACAAGTGTGCTGCATATATTCATTTAAAGATAACACTACAAAAAAGTTCATGGGAAACAGTGTGGACGACTCGAATTCTAAGTCAGCCAAATTCCAGTAAAACTAACGCGGAAAGCAAACCGTAGGTAATTAATTTTACAATACTCTCTAAAAGATGTAGTACGCGTAAGTCTTTATTTTAATTGTATGAATTGGTTGTAATATCTAAAAAATATCTATAGAGGAACATTCAAAAAAATATGCTTGCTACCAGCAATGATTTCAATAAATAAACCGCGAAATATTAAGACATATTATGTTAGTTGTATGCCAATAAAAATAACATTTTTTTCATAATTACTTTTTGTAACTAGAAAAATGTTTATTTTAATGTGTAACACTACAAGCTATATTATTATTATGATTATCTTTCCAACAACAATTATAGCAGCAATAAAAAACTTAGTACCATAATTTAAATATATTTTAAAAGCACTTTTTGCTCATCATTATCAACCAAACCATGACCATCTAACTGTACCAAAGCGTGGCTTGTAAACATAGAACGAAATTAAATATGGCAGATAAATTTAATATGCAAGAAGTTAAAAATGATTTCTTGAAGTACATCAGACGTTATTTATGATAAATAATGATCATTTCATATTTTCTCAGGGTAAATATGTATTATTAGGATTATTTTCATTATTATTATTATTATAACACAACTGTTTGAAACAAAGAATTCAACAGATTACTGTGAAATTAATTTTAAGATTATGTGTGATTTGATTGGTTAATAACTAGCAGGTAGCGATGAAACTCTTATCACGTACGTTGTGTGCATCCAAATGCATTGTGCAGCGTAACGAGTTTTATTTTTTTTATTATTAAAAAGGTTTAAAAATAATCTAAGTATACATTACTGACAACTTGTTATTCAAATAATACCACTATCGCGTTTTTAACAAATAAAAAAGCTTGAGAATCAGTCGCTGTGTAAATGCACCAAGAAGTCCGTTGGTTTACTATTTTTTAAAAAGGCAAACCAATGACAGAACTACAATTTAACCTAAATTTTATTCTATACATAAACGGATCAGCCTGTATACTGCCAAAGAAAGGAGTGATGTCATTCTTTTTTGCGGGCACTCCGTAGCGATAATAATGAGAGACGGATTGTTTTTTGTTAGCGGTCAACAGATGGTACTTGTACGGCATCATTCACATTTGAATTACTTGCAGATATTCCGCACTGTTGTTACCGACCGCCAAAACAAAAAGTGACGTAGATACGCCCTCATGAAGCAGAAAAGTAACATTTTTGTAAGAAATAACATACAAACCCGATACTAAAAAAAAGCGTATTTGCTTGGCAAGCCGATGACGCGTGCCGGGCTTTCTTTTTAAGTATCTTTCATAAGTACCCAAGTTTCGTAAAAATTTTTGTATTTCTGTAACGACATTAATTTCATACAAAACCACACGTTAGGCAATTCAATACAGCTCCACGACAAATTGTGTTCATTATTATGGAACAGTCGTGACTGGCCTTTACTTTAGTATCTGGTCGAAGGTGTTTTTGTAGGCGTCATAATAATTTAGTATAATTGCTATTGTATAATATTGTATATATTTTATATTGAACACTGATCTGAAGATATCCAAGAACCTGAATATGGTTGACATTTTCAACAGATGGTTGTTTTAGAAGAATGGATATTTTGGTAATATGTTGAGCAGGAAACATTGAGACCTAAGTCGTTTATTGAAATGTCATCAAAATGAAAAAAAAAAACAATTCTTACACTCACAGAAAAAAATGTTGATATTGCTGTAATAAAAGATTATCTCTCACAATAACAAAAATTAGAAATTAATGTCAAGAAAAATGCAAGAGCGCCATCATTTTATAAAGAAAAAATATTGGTTTGGGGACACCTAAAGTATAGGTTTTTGGTACGACACAAAAGAAAATGAAGTCATACAAAATTATGAAGAGCTAAAATCTTCTTGGCGTCGCCTACTCCCGTTTACAGCCAAGTGATTCGACAGTGTAAAAAAACATTCTATTGCTATGTCTTAAGGTGCATCATTACTATAAAGAAACGAATATCTTTAAATAAACTAAGACAGGAAGTCATCCGTCACGGTTTCGCCACTGACGAACCCATTCTGAGAACGTCATCAAAAATATTTGGTGTATTTAAGTGCTATTGCCATACGGTTGAGATATAATTAAATTAAAGCATTAAAGACAATTTGAATTAATATTACAACCACGGTGTTATATATAAATATCTTCCTATAGTCTTATCAAAATAGAATAATTATGGATGAAAATACAAAATCTAATTTGATTTGTGAATGTCTTAAACTTAGGATTTTGTTCTTCACCATAGATTTTTCGTTTTATAGAAAATGCATACAGGGGTTAACTAATGGTGAGACTACAAATATGTTGACTTTCTAATTAGCATTGGTCTGGCAATTAATTCATGGATATATAAATCTTCGATATGTTTTAATTTGTCGTAATATCATTATCATTATTATAGACGAAAATATATTTATATGAAATTGTACAACTTGCAAGTGATACAAAGTGATCGGCGTTACATCACATCGCTTGTTATCTCGATAGTAAATAGTAACTATACTAAATATAAAATGTCGTAAAACCGCAAGATACGCCATAACCCCGCATCAAATCTATCATCTACGATAGATATGGGAGAGCAATAACTGTCAAACATAATTTACTGACGATATCGAATGGTAAAGTATTGGAAAAGCTGCACGTGAGAGACCATTTAAGGGAAACTATAAAAAAAGAAACAAAACAAGCAATAAAGACCACCGCAAAGAGTCGACGCCGACGGAACCACGCGGTGATTCATGACCACTATAAATAAGTCATAAATATATTATATTAATGGTAAAACAAGGAATTAGGTAACACCTAATCTGAGTTAAAGCACAAGTGGAATTTAATTTCAACGACATATATGTTCATACATACATAGCTTCACGCCAGATCCCCTGCGGGGTAGGCAGAGAGTATCGAGTGCCATACGTCACGATCAATACACACCTGCCTAGCTTCCTCCACATTCATCAATCTCTTCATGCATACACGCCGGTTGCGGAGACTCTTGACACCACCCTCGGGTAATACGCGAGTTATTTGGTCGTGGAATGTCAATCTAGGTCTCCCCAGATACCTACATCCATCCACATTCGCATTGTATATCTGCTTTGTCAATCTTTATCATTCTTTCTACATGACCGACCCATCGGAGCATGCTTTTCCCATTTTTACACCCACACTTTCTTTCAATCCCACTCTTTCTTTAATCACACTATTACGAATGCGGTCTGTGAGCGTTACTAAATAAATTTTGCGACGCGCACGCATTTCGACCGCATTTATCCTACTTTCATGCTGCTTCTAACATACCCAACTCTCGCTTCCATAAAGTAACTTTGGGATAAGCACTGAATTGTGCAAAGCGAGTCGAGCCCTATAGCTCAGCGTTTCGCTTTAAAATAGTTTACTATGCCAGAAATTAGGAATAATTGTATGAGTGTTAGCGGTAACTTGGAGCACTAAAAAGTTGTTTATTTGAAGAAATTCTTCGAATTACTTTTTATAAACTGTCAAAATTTTTTATCACTTTTGTAAACAAATTATATTTTACTAGCTGTGCCCGCGACTCCATCTGCGTGAGTTATAATCCCGAAGCAATTACGTTATCAAGATGCAACCTAAGTAATGTCACATACAAACACACTTGCTATTATTAGCTATTTTTCTATAGCAAAAAAATTTCAAATAAGTCTCTTAACTATGATCTGTCCGACCAAAAAAACATTAAATGAAATCTGACTGCGAATGAATTATTGTCAAGTTGATATTTTAAATTTATCCACTCTCCCACATGAGCTCCTAAAGTAAACCTATCTTGAAACATAGGTTACTCCCCTGGCCAAATTAAGTCCTATCTAAGATAACCTATAAGTTCAAAAATTTCCAAGTGGACTTATGATGGTCATTTGAAACATTATGGTTGTAACTTCTGAATTGCCCAAGTAACAACTTGGAAATTAAATATGGCATAGTCTGTTAATTGATTTCATTGATTGTTTTGTTAAATGTTCTATCTAAACAATTAATGACATCAAACTGCGCGTTCATGAATTATAGCCAAGTATAGATGTTTATTATTCTCCTTCCCACAGAACCCCTCTAGATAAACGGGAATACAGGCTACCTGCTAGCGAAATTTCATCGTCCGTTTACTAGTATCGGCGTGAATTGCGGCTGAAATATAGACAGACAATTCTAAAAAAAATTAAAATGCTGCCTGTTTTTAGTCGTCTTTGATGTAGGTACTCAACTTTAATGAATTCACTATTCTACAATTTTTATTATATGTTTAGATTGGCAATATATGAGTTTTCTATTTTTTGTATATGTATATGAAATATTGTATATGATATCTCTGTTGACCGAAATAAATTTAATGGATTTTTTACTATCGAAAATCTCAGATATGACACTTCCACGTTTCAAATATAATATAATCTATACAAAAGGATTCTTTAGCACTTGTCTCTACTTGCCACACTTAGAAATGGGCGTGAACATGCATACCACCGGCACACTTTGAACCTTAGTTACGGTTTAGCAATGAAGTGTCAAATCAATTAGGTAGGGCACCACAATGAGTCGTTCTTGCGATAGCTCCTTCATTGACCAAAAGTGGTTCACCGCAACAGAGCAACATCGAAAATGATATTAGCTGAATACCATGACCAAACTAATATGTAAACGTAGATCTACTTGCTTCTTATCTTTTAAAAATAACAAAAAATACACATCAGGCCACAATAGTGTCTTTTACTTAACGTATTTTTTCTGGCCAAAATATTATAATGGTGTACTTACTAACCCGTTTTTTTGTAACTTTTTGAAAGTGATAGCTGAATGCTATGTAAAAACTAATACGTTAACTCAGATTTCATGCAGTTAGGTTTTAATGGAAACCTGTCTAAAATGTTACTGTTGGTAGAGTGCTGTGCAACAAATCGCCCGGCCCACCCGGATAGCACCACCTTGCCTATTCCTGCCGCCGTAATGACGTTGTCGTGTTCCGGTCAGGAGGGGTTAGGTAGCCGGTACAATATCTGTGGTGTCTATAGGCTACGGTTATCTCTGTTCGCTGTCTTATCCCAATAAAAAAATGTTGTCATGTTTACTTTGCTTCATATTTGTGTTTTGTATATAAGCAGGTGAACAAGAAACCTAATACCTTTAAACGAGCAATTCTTGTATATATCAGCGATTTCGGAAACGGCTGCAACGATTTTCTTGAAATTTTGTATCTAGAGGGTTTTGCGGGCGATAAATCGATCTAGCTAGGCTTTTTTTCAGGTTTCGTTCATTAATCGTGTTTTCCTGTGTGATGCGTAGATTTAAAAATTTACTTACCCATACTTCACAAAGTTTGCCCATAATGTTGTCATTCTGTCAATAATTAATTGATCTTCATAACTAGGCGCTTCCGTTACAGATTTCTGGTGAAAAATGTATCCTAATTCATCCCCATGTGCAGCCCCAGCTGCTAATATATTATATTTTCGTTTCATAATATTTCTACCACCACTGTAGGAAAATGTATACTGGTATATATCTTGTCTCCCATTGTTATATCTTTCTAAGCTTCTTTTAGCGGGATAATTATAACTGTTATCTGATAAAAAATCTATTTGCTCCCATAGCGATTCTTCGCCGATTTGATCATCGCCAATATAAAATTGTCTCATTATGTCAGGCATTTCTTGATGATTAAAATCAAAAGAACCTTTTAGTGTATCCTTAAAGAGATTTGTATTCACAAACATCGTTTTATCTTTATAAGATATCAATGATTCGTGACTATTGGTTCCTGCTAATATTGATATGTTTTTTGCTTTTGATAAATTACTGTTTTTAGGATGTTTTGATACAAATGGCTCTACTTTATCAAATTTTTTTTCCACGCAGACTTTAAACGTTAAGTTTAAATTTGATGATGCCACTACTACTGATTGTGGATCCTTTCCTGCTAGATAGGTAATCGCTGAATTAAAATCATCAGTAAGAAAACCCAAGTATTCAGCTATTTTAAGTGGAGCTAATCTATCTGACGCATAGACATCGTTTTGCGTTACAAAACCACTTTGTAAGATAACACTGTTAAACAAATACGGCCGATCAGATAACAAATGCAAATCAATAGACTTACTTCCTGAACTTACTCCCATAATTGTTATCTTATTTCGGTTTCCTCCAAAAGCTTCAATATTGTCATAAACCCATTTGATAGCCAAGTATTGATCTTTAAGTCCTTGATTTCCCGGCACCTCTGGTGCGTCGGCACACATAAATCCATATACACCAAGTCTGAAGTTAATTGTGACTAATATTATTTGTTGTCTCATTAAAAATCTTGGTCCATAGACGTTTTTATCGAAACTTCCGGTAATGAAACCTCCGCCGTGTATCCAAATTAAGACCGGTAAATTATAAACTGTGTTTGGAACAAATACGTTTAAATGAAGGCAGTCCAACGTGCCAGTGGCAATATTTAGTTTTACCAACTGGGGACATACCGCTGAATCATCGTATGCTTCATAGATACCTTCAAAGTGTGGATGCGGTAATGCTGCCTGAAATGTTTATATGCTTAGGGTTTACAAACTTATTGTAATTAAAATAATTTTATATTTTTTTTACATTTTGACAAATAAGCGGTGGATCTCCTAATACTACTAAATACACATCAAACGTAAATGTAACCAAGAAGTTATGGTGTTTCGTCAACCTGAAACTAGATTTTTAAACTTATTTTGTGAGTTTAATGGGTGCTTTCTTAGCATATTGTAATATAACAGTAGTGAACACTGACGGCTTGGCTACTGATAGAAGTGAAGCGGTAGTATCAATACGAGCGAGTTATGTCAGGGCTTAACTACTTAAACAAAGAAGGACTTGCTTTTTATTTGAGACGGTTGTTTGAATCTGCTTTGTTGTAATATGGTATTCTAAATTTCCAAACAAATTTATACTTACACCAAAAGGATTTCTTTCATCAACCTTTCCATACGGTATACCCATAAACATAGAGTAATTACCATCTTCAGCAGGTAGTCCACGAATCAGGCCAACATTTGTGTACACCACAGGACCAAATCGTGCATTGCTCAGTGTAAATCTTATCATGAAAAATACAAAAAGACAACGATTCTGCATTGTTGTAAGATTCGCGACCGACAACTTGATAAAGTATTAAGCATGTAGAAATTGTATCTATATAATTTTATAATATTAAGATTTATGATGATTTTTGATATTTTAAACCTTCAAAGAAATTATTCTTTAAGCGAATGCGACCGTCTATAAAGTCTATGAGGGTTTAAATAAAAAAGTTTTTTTTTTACTAAGGCAAGAAACTTAAAAAAATACTTGAAAGTAATATGTATAGTAGTTGCCGGGTATGTGAATTATAATTATATTAGCATATATTGTAGCGAACATGGTAGTATGTTATCAATTTGTTATTTTAAATATATTTATGTATCTGAAATACTGATAGAAGCGCCTATATGCTAAAAGTTATTTAATTTAGCAAACTAATTGATTTAGTAACAGATGCATAAATAAACACTGGGCGATTATCAATCAGTCGCACGTTCAAATGATAATTAATTAAGGCTTTATATAAATAAAAACCCAATATCAAACACTATATTTATAAGATCAGAAATAGGTAGGGTGTGGTGGTAGGTAAACCTATACAAGTGTCTATTTCGCGCATCACTATCCAACAGCAAAGTTTTCACATTTAATGAATTAAATGAATTCACCAAATTGTAAACAGTGCAATAAAATTGATGATGTGCAAGATTTGCTGATGGGGTGTATTAAGTATGAAAATAAAAGAAAAATATTTTTGAAAAAATATTATGTAAAACTTTTTGATGTCGGATTAGTGCAATCTATATATAATAATACATCAGACATGGCAATGTTCTTGTACAATGTCATTAAAAATCAAAATCCTTTATCATACTGCTACGGAAATCATGCGGCCGATTACAAATTATTAACTATAAGTTAGATTATTTGACGGCTATCGTTTGTGCTTCGTGGTACGGGGACGCGCTGATCGCAGGGAATGCAAACCTTCGGTTCGCTATTTTGAAATAAACGTCATTCGAGTTTTGAATACGCCCGAGTATAT
>DVZL01005157.1:0-12283 GCA_018236625.1 Lasaia peninsularis
TTATGTGGGTATATTTCTTCAGCATTAAAGATTACACGTTATTTTTTTCGGCCATATCTAAATCACATGCATATTCAATTCAAGACATTTTCGAGATTTTAATAATATGATTTTAATATGAGTAGTATAATTTCAAAAATTCGTGAAAATGCGCCTAACGGTTTTTACGTTGGAGAGGTTTCGCGCAAACTTTCGCATTTATAATATATCAGTATGATAAATATTAGGTGGATATATTTTTATCATAATAGGCAAATGAAGAGAGTGGTAATTATTAAAAAGATATTCCTACGGGACCTTGAACACGACATTGTCATTATAGCATCAGGAATAGGTGAGGTGGTTCGGGCGATCATCGTTACCACCAATTTTGTTGTATGAATATAGATTTATACCTACATACGATCTGCCTGGCAAATAATGGCAGGTCGTATATTTTACACAAGGCACCATGACCAAAACGGGCCAAGAATTGGTATATTGACAAAAAATACTACTATTAATATAATATAAAATAAGTAATACCTTTAGGGTACAAATAAAAGGGTTTTAATAGAGGATATTACACGTAACAGCTAACACATTTTATATCACACAGTATAAAACAAATCGCTTTCCGCTGTCTGCTCCTATGTATGCTTATATCTTTAAAACTACTAAACGAATTTTGATGTGGTTTTCATTAATATATAGAGTAATTCAAAAGGATGGTTTATATGTATATAACGTACATAATACATTGTGGTAACTAGTTTCTTATAAACAAAAAAAAGATGAAATTAATTACTGAAATAATCTTTTTAATTGGCTCAGATTGATAAGATTAACACACAAAACTATGCACTGAAAGTAGAACAACGCGTCAAACCACTTATTAAATAATTTCTAAACGCAATTCCGTCCATAAACTGCTTATCTAGTAAGCGTTTGTGTAAACAGCAAGCCGACAGTAACAGGGGATTATATATTATGGCTTCTAAAATCAATGTGAATCACAGTCGACCGTTTAACCAGACCTGGATGGTCAAATCAACCTGCCGCAACGAGAGTTCTTCCAATAATTGATACTAATATAGAGTTAAATGTAATATGTGCATTAGAATTTCAACGCAATTTAACTTGTCTTAAGGTTTATATTTTTTTTGTATTTCTAGATTGTAGTGATTCATCGAACAATGAGGTTTGACGTTTGTTGTACGTTTATACAATGTTCCATATTTAAATTTTCCTTTTCAATTCTTCGATTTGAAAACAAGTTACCTGAGTTGTTAGTTTTGCCAGATTTTTCAAATATTTAAAAAATACAAAAACAAAAAGCAATAAAATCGTAACGCATAAAAAATATAAAATAATTTAAATTATCAAAACATAGTTAAATATAGTCAAATATATATACAGACATTTTGAATAAAGTTTACTTATTACTGAAATATAATATCTTTGTTACAACATAACTTTTTGTTACAGAAGACTCAACGACGAACGAAGAAGGATCAGCTGCGGGGTCTCCCAGACCACGCAGTCCACCAAGAGCTCCATCACCTCCATCTCCATCCCGATCATCACCTCGGTCACCCAGGCTCCATCCAGCTTTATACCCTCAACAACAAGATCCACAAGATTCAGACCCTGACGTTGATGAAAGCGATGACTTTGACAAGGACGAAAAGCGTGATTCCAGTGCCAACCTCGGTAAAAGAAAGAAAAAAACCCGCACCGTATTTTCCCGCTCGCAAGTATTTCAGTTAGAATCTACATTCGACATGAAAAGATATCTAAGCAGCTCAGAACGCGCGGGATTAGCCGCGAGTCTACATTTAACGGAGACTCAAGTTAAAATATGGTTTCAAAATCGACGGAATAAATGGAAAAGACAACTGGCGGCGGAATTAGAGGCGGCAAACATGGCGCATGCAGCCCAACGTTTAGTTCGAGTACCTATTTTGTACCACGAGTCGAGACCTACATCTATTCCTCATACGCCATTGCCAATACATCCTCAATTTTCGAACGAAACTGGTGTATATTTTCCCTCTCAAGCGCCACAGCAGCTGCAAGCGCTCCCTTCATCACCGGTTACGTCTAGAGCACCGCTTTCAAGCTTAGTGTAGTGTTCGCTGGATTCCGCGCGCAGAAGTGACGCGGAAGGACATTTTTGAAAATAGAACGCATTTTTTACACGTGACACCGACAATGCTTGAGGCATTCTGCGGCCGTATTGATAGCTGTCAAATTATTTTAAGATTAATTGTGCTGTCTTTTTCACTTGTATAATACCTATCTAGCTTTTTGCGGTTGTCATTGCGGTCTTTTTGTAATGTCTCATGGATAATCAGAGCGTGTCATATGCCAAAAATAATATTAAGTTTATTATATTTATTCAAGTTGACTGCCGTGCAGATTTCATGGTATTTTTTGTAGTCACTGAACATTTCAAGGCGAAAAAACAAACAAAATAAATTACAACTCCAACTAATAATTGAGATTGAGATATATAATTCACCATTTTAGTAAGGCCTTAGACTACATTTTTACATATTCATATAAATATGATAATACAAAATCAGGTCCTTAAAATGTAGATACGTAAGACATTTTTTTGATAATAGCTTTGATTAGTATTACATAAGCTTGTAATACGCTGCAGAAGCTTATTGCACATAACAAACCCAAAATTGTGAATAAAAAATGTTATGTGTGTGTTAAGACTCTTTTAAACTGGCGCGGCATGCATTCATGAAGAGACTGATAAAGGTGAAAGAAGCCAGGCGGGTATGTAGGGATCGTGACATTTGGCACTCAACACTCTCTGCCTACCTCGCAAGGGATCTGGCGTGGATATGTATTTATGTGTAAAAAATAATATCTATGTATAAAATATATATATGTTTTTTGTTTAGCGGCCTTTTTACATCAAAATAAAAAAGTTTTTACTTTTTTGAATGAGATCTGCATGACAGAGTAGTTAAATAATTTTATTACCTAAATTAAGTGTGGATACTAATGAATTTTTATTGATCTGTAAAACTAAAGAATTTGAAGCAGCCTTGTTTTCTTTGGAAAATTTTTCTTAAATGGTTCGTAGGTTAAAAAGTAAAAAAAAAGGTTAAAAGTCGTAAGACCTTTAACCTATTTATAAATCCTTGTCACTCTCTATTATCTAAAGATTGAGCAGAACTAAATTCGCTAAACTTATTTTAAACAAAAAGTTTATTAGCAGACCAATAAAAATCTAGTTTTCACGAAAAAGCTGACACACTATCGATTTGCATTACTAATATTATGCATCTTTGACACCCCAAACATAATTTCCATTGCGTCTTATCAAAGGATACAACAAAAAATAAACAATAAAAAGGATAGAAACACGCGTAATGCCATAAAGTAAAAGATTTTTTAGAGTATCACAAAATTTAATTTTTCTAGAAAATAATAAAAAAAATATTTTAGTTTTTTTCCCACATTCTACAAAAGAAACTGTCTCGTTGTATTTACCTACTCTTATAAATAAAAAATATGTCTAATTATTTTTTTGAATAATAAATTACGACTAAAATAAAATACATTACGTTAAAAATGATGTTAATAGATAGTGTGCGGTCTACCTAATGTAACGTACAAATCGTTGTCCCAACGCTGTATATTGTTGTAAATATTGTCTTATATTTATTCTGTGCTAGCAAATTTTGTATATATTAAGTAGATGTACATTTTTATTTAAATTATTAAAGGTTTGTTAAATAGAACCGATAAGTAATAAACAATGGCATGTGAATAGAATTACAAAATTGGTACGAAGATCCAAATTATTATTATGAAAGATTTTAATAGAAATGATGAGCAAAATCTTATTTTGTTATAGTTTGCGATAAAGATACTGTTGCATTCTATCTTTGATATCTTTTTAAAATGATTTTTGTACACTATCATTGTCTTTATGTACTCTTGATAATAAAAATAAATTTTAAAAGTACACTTATTAATTAATGATAAAGCCATGATGTATTGTTATTACTTATCGGAATATATTTCTGTGTATAAAGATCAAAGATTGCCATTAAAACCAAAAGCATTAGCGTTTAAATTTTCGCTTTCGTTTTCATAAGGCAGTTTGAAGACGATCTATTTGAATCTAACTTGTACATGACTTCTACCGGTAAAATTAACAAAGTATTTTTTAAATTGATTTATATTTTTATTTAAGTTTTTGTGTCACAAAATACTAGTATTTTAATATTTAATCAAAAATAATATTTTTAAAGCTAATTATTATATTTCTATATAAATATGATGTTTCTATATTATCATCGCTTCGCAATGTATAAATATCATTTGATCGTGACATTTAATACTTTACTCTATATTTTGAAAAAACAATTATATCTGCCTTAATCCCGTCTTTAATTCAACGTAGTTATTAATCTGATAATTCACATAGGTTCGATGATAATAGTCTTTACACGAAAACCAAACCAAAGTTTATTTGTATAAGTGAGTTGTCAAAAAATTTGTTTTTGACTTAAGTTATCTACTTTATCTGAAAAATATAACGTTGCCTGAGATTGGATTTGTATCCGATATAGTGACGAACCTGCCACATGTCACATTAAGGGTAATATCGTAAACTAACCGTGGGTGCATAAGTATGTACTTCTGCCTAGCCCTTCCAGAAAAATAGGTGTGACGGTATTTACTTATTATATTTTTTTCTAAATAAAAGAAATCAAATTCAACAAATCTACTCAGTCAATTCAAAAAATCGAACCAGTTGTCATTGGTTGATTAGATCGTTACCATTTAGATCGTGTGCAGGCTGCCTAATATCGCATAAATGTACCTTAAGCATAAGCTTATAAAATTAGTGTTGCCAATTTCATCGTTAGTGCATTGGAATATTATAAAGCTGAATAAAACGGTGATTAAATGGTGGAAAGTTTATATTTTGTGTTTTTTTTTTATTTAAAGGCCACAAAAGTTTGTCTAGTGGTTAGAGCTTCGGACTTTAATTCCAGTAGGCCGGAGTCGAACCGTTTAAATCGAACAGCGTTTAAATGAGATTTCCTAACTTAAGTGCGTTTTGTGAGTGCTCTTACAGTGAAAGAAAATATCGTGAGGAAACACGGATTCGTGTATTCGAATTCGACTTCCGATCTTAGTCGGATTATACATGGTTCCTTTTGTGCGTTGTAGATGTAAGACGACATTCGCTCTGTGCCCATGTTGTATCCCCTAGGTTAGAAAGTCGATTTCCTTATTATGATCTGATATAGAAACGGGATAGAGTTATAACGAAGACGAAGAAATATACACTTATTTCGGATAATCAGACAAGTTGCTGAACAGCACTCTTAACACTTCTAAAAAAATATAATATATTATGAAGTTTCAACAAGCACCAATGATGGAAAATATAGAATACAGAAATAATACTATAAGCACTGACGTGGCAGATTTGGAAATATGAAACATCGTGAAACTCTACAATACAGAACTCAAGCCTAGAGTTTGGGAGGTGACCGTAGCTCTACCAACAAGGCGGTCTATTGTTTTAGTTATTCGTAGGTAGTTATATGTGGATCTATATATCTGTGGTATACCAACAAGGCGTTCTATATTCTTAGTTAATCGTAAAACTCTATCACACATATGTATAAACAGAGCCTAATAGTTAGTTGTTGTATCTCTACCAACAAGGCGGTCTATTGTATTAGGTAATCATATAAACTCTCCAAAACATTTTTTTATTTAGGATAAGACAAAGGGTCACACAATCCTGATGGTAAGAGACAACCGTGGCCTATAGACATCATAGATGTTATAAGTTAGAGCGTATGTGCATGGATAGGAGAAGTAGATCTACCAACAAGGCGCTCTACTTTTAAAATCTTAATTGAATTAACATATTCGGAGTCGGTTAGCTAGGGGAGGTTAATTGTAACCTAAATACAGGCGCGTGTGGCGTTTAACCGCCACTTCCGACGCTTCCGGCTGACCACCGCAACTTCCGGTCAGGAAAGAGGGTGGTTTAATATTTAAATCAATTTTTCGGTGATTGCCATGACATGATGATACGGTAAAATCTTCGGTTTTTAAGCAAACATTTCAGGATTATACATCGTTTACAGATAATAAACATGTTAATGATGTGGTACCATAACCAAGAAGCAACAAAATAGTCAAAGTATTGAGAGAGTGATAAATGGAGGAAAGTTTATTTTATGAGATAAGACAGCGAACGGGCACACGGGTTTCCTGATAGTAAGAGACAACCGTGGCTTATAGATACCATAAATATTGTAGGTACGCCGCTGCTCTATGATCGGGCTGTAGACCTTATGTGCAAGTCTACCGGCTACCCTACCCTACAATTTCATTATGGCGGTAGGAATAGGTAAAGCGTTGGATCTCTACCCGGGCGAGTTGCTGCACAGCACTCTACTACCAGTGGTCATGTTAGAAGTGAAGGCAAGAATGTATAAATTGTGACTCTTAGAACTAGATACTCTCTTACCCAGTAAGGAGAATTGCAATGAGGTACAAGTGTTATAAAGCTAAAGTCACTAAAGAAACCACCAATGAGGCAAATTCATTGGTGGAGTGCTGCGTAGCAACTAACTTTGTTAGATATCCACTGTCTTATTTATGCCTACCGTCACTAGAACGTCATTTTGTAGACCTAAGGGTAGGGTAGCAGATAGACTTATAGATTAAACACAAAATCCTGATCATATGACAGTGAGGCACTTAGAATATTGTATGTATTCAGTGAATAAGTATTTATCTCTTTAAACACTTTCAAAGATGTCGGCATCCACGATTATTTCTTAATATCAGAACGAATGGTTTTTAAGATCAGTTCAATATTATGTCAGACGATTTTAAATTGGTTAGAACATTTATTTCGTTCATGAATATTTTACGTTGTGGTTTTTTTTACTGAACTTTATGGGCCAGCAGAGTACTCAGTACGAAAAATACTTTTCTAACTTGGTGGAACTATCTACAACACCAACACCAGCGTTCTGGTGAGGTGAGGCAAGAATTTGAAAAGCTGGACCTCTTTCTTTTCTATTAAAATGTAGCGAATGCATTTAGGAAGAAGCTATCTCTGGTACAGGAAATCAATCATAAGCTAACTCCATTTTGTTAAGTCTGCTTATCTATATATCTTACTCGTGTGAGATGTCATGATCGTCCAGATAATTTGTAAGAATATCTATAGAGAACATTTGTTCGTGCATTAATATTTGAATAAAGGTTGAAATTTAAAAATTGTTGAAACATTAAAAAAAATACCGGGGTACAGAGGAAGTAATAAGGACGGGGGTTCCTGGAAATAAGACTTTTAGCCATAAAATGAGTACTAAACAAAATTGCATGAGTTATGTAACTGGCATTATAAAGGACGATGGATGAACTTTGGAATTCATGACTTAATATGTATAGATAAAAAGATAAGCAAGGAGTTTCAGCGTCTACCTATCAATACTATAAATAATCATGTGTATCACGGAATTGTTCACCTTAAAAAGTTCTTAAAAAAGTAAGTGACAGCATGATATATCTTAAGATTGACTCAGTGAGTCTGAGTCAGAGTAACTGTTTAAAAGTAATCAAATTAGTTCTAAAATAATATATAGGTATTTTAACAAACATGTTATTGATCCTTACCTAAAGAAATACATTATTTATTACACCCAATTAATTTTATTTTTTTTACTATATTTACTATCACCGTTATGATTAAAATAGTTTTTTTAAAATAAAATATTTTCTTTTTAAAGCTAGTAAAACCAAGGGGCCCTAGTAATTCATTATAAACGAAGAAGTAAAAATGTTGGTGACGGATCAGACATAAAGCAGAATTCAGCTGCTAAACTTATTCTAAAAAAAATAATACTGTGTCATCATTATTTTCGGCTTTTCACAGAGAACAAAACGCCAACATTGTTTGCTCAATATACGTTGAAGTTACACCCTAAATGCCCTTTTGTAAGTATATCTATTTAATTAAGCGATTCGCGATATTAATTCGATTATTACTCCTCGTAAAAAGTTACAAAACAGACTTTTACCGTGCAAACGACACGGCGTCACGAACACACGCGATCGCTATAAAGCAATTTGGATTTTATCGCTTAGTAATAGAGATTACATTGGTTTATCACTACAATCCTCTAATTACAACGACGCATACTAGAAATCGCACGCCATATGATAAAGACGTTCAAAATTCAACCTTACGGTTATAAAAATAAGAAAAGTATTTCAATGATATGTCGAAGTTGTTAATTACGTAATCTCATACGTTTTTAATGCAAAGGGAAATCTAACTTTATTGTATAATATATAAGATTCAATTTTAATTGTTATAGAATGTTCATGAAGTCTATCGTATTAGATCGAGTTAGTTCGTTCCGGAATCTAAATTTAATTAAATTTGGAACATTTTTATCGCGACATCGCGCGTGCTTCCAAGTGTTGCCACGCGACTCAGGATTTCAACTGTCACTTAATTATCGGAATTGAATTTGGAATTGACATGGATTGTTGCAGCCATGTTTTTTCTGTACATTTTTAATGGCCAGTTAACATTCTTATAAATTAAATACTTAGATAATGTGTTCTGATATTTTGTTTTAAAACGAATTTCGATTTTAAGCTTAAGCCTTTCTCAGAAATATTTTTGCCAAACGTAGGTATTGATGTATAAGTTACTGCGGTTTTTGTTATCTCACATGTTGTCTATAAAATTTCCTAAGTGGTTAATATTTATGTTTGATTCTTCTGATCACTTACTTTCTCTTCTCTAGTCTGATGTGTATTTTGCATAATTTCTTTGATCAAAAGAACTAAGAGTATAATATAAAAAAATATATTTATGATAGAAATACAAATCTGTCTCGCATCTGTGGTGACTGTCGCCTGATAAGATCGTCAACCGCGTAGGCTCCCGGGTTCAATTTTCAGGTCAGGAAACTTTTCTTAAACGTTTTTCAGATTATTCCAAGTAAGTATTACATTGCCCGGAATTAGAATATGTACGAAGTGGTGACAGGCTTGCTACCCATCACATGATGGGTCCTAGTACCCTGGCTACTTGTGGGTGTTTTGGTATATCTCGACTGAGACAGGATTTTTGTTCTCAGCCGAGGCCGAGACCGAGAATAAAATAAATCTCTGCCGAAACCGAGACCAAGAATAGACAAATTAAGAAAAAAAAATCAAAAGAAATTGCACTAGTTTTTCAAATAAATAATGTAATAAATTACACAATTTGTTTTAGTTGGTATTAATAATCTATTAATAATAATAATCTATTAATAATGATTGTTAATATTATGTTGTAATCTATACAAAGTGGTTTTTCAGCGTTTTCTCCCATCAATATTAAATTCTAGTATGCGAGACTGAGACCGAGATCTCGGTCGAGCCTTAATATCTACTGGACTTACAACTCGTGGATATACTAGTACATCACTGCCTACCTATTTTTTAAGGATTTAAGTAACAACTCCTCTATAGATTTAGTATATGTATAGATATCACACTTCAAATATTATCATTTTCAAACTTTAGGGCTTAAAGAACCGTTATTGTCAATTCGTAGCCATTTCTAAAAATCAACCTCAAGTGAAGTAGTTAATAATATATTTTGAACGGTGTTTGTGGAATTATGGAGGAAACGTCTATAAAGAGGTAAGTAATTTCTTATTATTCAAAACTTAAACACAGTGAAACTGCAAAAACTTGGCTTCAAGTTTATTATTACGTCGTCCAGAAGAAATATTTGTTTTTTGTCTTATAAATTACTGAACCAATTCACCTCTAAGTATGGTCTATCAAACAAAATAAGAGACATCAAAATTGAAGGAGTAATACTCGTAGATTATAAACACAAAAAGAGGAAAACAGAACTTATCAATGAATAGACAAACCTTTAAATGCACAAATGAAAAAAAAATTGACCTACCTTTGGTTGATTGTTTGCTTGCTTGTGTTGAGCAGCTGGGCTAAAATTTAGACGGTTTACTGCCGATCTTCTATTGAGGAATTGGTTGAGCTGATGTGAACAATTATAATTACTGTGGTTAGTCAATGTAGAATGTAAATGAAGATAAAATAAATATTGTTGCAACAAAGTAAAACCGTTATGAAAAAATAATTAATTACCGTAATAACGTGATACAGTGTTAATTCTTGTAACAGATAAGTGCCCTAATGAAAGGTTCGCTGTCATCCATGTTTGTTTTTAAACTTGTAATTATTCAAACGAATAGCAGATGCGTTCGAAATTCGAATCGTGTAATCGATTTTGGAACGCGCATCGTTGCCACCCTAAAAATTAAAAACATATAAAACCTTTTTACTTTAAAGTGTAAAGCATAGATTAAAAATTGTTTTGTAAACCAAATTGAAATTATTTAAAATTGAACTATAACGTGTAGTGAATAGATATATTTTTTACTTAATAAGTTTTTCGTGTTGTTTTGATCTGACATAATTTTTGGCTCGCGACAAAGGAGTTAATGACCTGTTTAATTACAATTTGGGAGTTAAATAGAATTAAACATGGTAATGACCCATGAACGACAAATGAAAGTGATACCATATGTATGAATAATTAAGCAAAAAGATGATTTTGGGGGGTAAATTACGAGAGTTATATAGACAGTGAGACGTTGATCATTTTTATTAAATTGAAAGTAAATTGTAATGCTTGCCATTTTAAATTCAGGTTGGCAACACACTATGTACATTTTTGCTGTCTCGAGAAACTAGAATATAGTTACTAACAAAAAATATCTGCTTGTTTGTCTTTTTACAAAGAAATATTCATTTCAAATATAAAAATAGGCGCATTTCGTACAGCCAAATATTCTTCTCAACATTAATTCCCGAACTTTTTGACTATTAGTCTTCTGATGCTTTAAATATGAAATTAGCAGACCGGTCCCACTTCACTCTCCATCTTCAATTCTGAGTTAAAATAAAATAGCCCAAAGAACAGAAAAACCTAAGCTAAATTTAATAAAGTTGACTAGTTAGAAAAGAATGTCGATATAATTTTCTATATATTGCTAGTACTTAGTAATGATAAAGTTTAATTCGGTGTCTGGTACTGTGATCTGACAACACTCGCATTTTCACTGGACTGGAGTCATATTTTTTATGGGCTTTCTTGAATCGTGAAAAACGATTGGAAGCTATAAATTAAGCATAGAAGAAGAAGAATAAAAAAATATTAGTATATTAATAACCATCTTTGCCAGTGACTTCGTCCGCGTTTTTCTTTAATTTGTTTATTTAAAAATAAAGACTTTCTTAAATAAAAATAGCCATTAACATTAACTGTATGCCAGTGAAAGTCCTGTCAAAATCGGTCCAGCTGTTTCAGAGATTAGCGGGTACAAACAGACAGACAGACAAACGGACAAATATCCTAAAAATGGTGTTCTGGTATATGTACCTCGTAAATGTACTTAGTATAAAGCGATTATTTTAATATCACATACAGACACTCCAATTTTATTTATTTGTATAGATAAATCATAGTGCCCTCCGGTTGAGCAATATTTTTTCATTTTACAAATAAAAAAAAACACTTGATGTTAAAAACATTTCAATTTTATCAATTGAAATCTTTTTTTTACTAAGTTACAATTATTTGTCATTTATCATCCGCCCCTCTTTTGGAAATAGTTAAGTCCAATAATTTAAAACTTATTAAATGTGACTGTTGGTTCGAAGGTGGCAAAAAATCTTTCGTGAAAATTCAGTAAGTAACTCGAAGATAGTTAGTTTAAAAAGCGGCGCTCGGTCAGATAATGAGAGCTTAGTCTGCTCATAGTAGGACTCACATTTAACCACTCCTGAAAGTCTCAAGCTTCTGCTAATACACAAAATATTTTGTTCCACAATATCTAACCAGAGTTTTTTTAAATCCGCCACTGTTACTTGTGCCTATAGGTCTTAAGCTTTGGTTTCCTAGGAAAGTGGTGCCGTCATATAGCGGCCGTAACATTACGGACACAAAAAGACGACCGTCTTTACGGTGACGACATGTGGAAAGTTTTACGGCCGTAATGGCACACCGTCAGTTATTTTTTTTAACACAAATTTTGATTTAGATTTGTAATTTGCATGGAGGACGAACTATCATCAGAAGAGGAAAATAGTCGTACGGTGGATAAAGATTTATTCAGGAGTTTCTCTGTATTCTTTACTTTTTATGTTATATTGTACATACCTTATCGTACGAAATCTATCAAAAATTTCGTCG
>DVZL01005158.1:0-12282 GCA_018236625.1 Lasaia peninsularis
CAAACTGTTCTTACCTGTCAAACGTTTGATTGATGTTCATGTTTCCAGTGAAACGAAGTTCACCGGGTCAGCTAGTACTTTTATATATCTATCTAATATAATAATATTTATTTTGTATCATTGTATTATGTTCATCAAAGCTTAAATTAGTTCAGCTAATAGGTAACATGACATTAATTGACCGTTAGGCGGTACGAAGTTCGTCGGGTCAGCTAGTAATTTATAAAGTACGCAAATTGATTTAATCCCGAAGTAAGCAAACTATATGCTTTTGTTATGAGTGAGTCAGCTATATTAATACATAGAAATACCTTAATATATTTTATACATTTATGTTCATCACGCAAATACCTGTCCTCTGGGAATTGAAGCTGAGCCTCGTGGTTTGTTGGTGGCATTAGCTGAGTAAACCCTCGACCAACGATGTGGTCAAGAATAAAATAAAAATAACAGAGAAGTACATTATATGCACCCATGATTAGCCAACGATATTAGATAGGTTATGTTATCAGATAAGGAAAAAACTCATAGAATTGCCCTACCCTCACCCTCAAACACGGGACCTCGTGTCAAAATCGTACATCGACTGCACTCAACCGCAAAGGAAATGTCAAAAATAAAAAAAGTCAAAAATAACGAACCATATTTGACGAGACCCAAAATTAGCAGGATGTATGTCTGCATGGCGGCCGTCCACCTCCTAAGGACACCCCAGTTGTGACTGGGGTAGGATCTAATGTATAGCAACAGATTTGATCTAAATCAGACGTTGCGTATCTGATTGTGTCATCGAGGATGTGGGGCCAATTGGATAACTTGACGGATGAGGCCAATTGAGATGATTTAGAAGCTAGAATAACTTATCTTTTATCTATGTTGAAATAGACCATATTTGGATAGACAAATATAATGTAAAAAATAAATAAATAGTATTTACAGGAAGTGGTTAGTTTTTAGTTCAAAGAAATTTAAAATGTGTATTAAATTAGAAATAATTATTACAAAGTACAAACAATAAAGTAAGCTACAAAATTTAATTTAATTTATATCCTGTTAAAGGATAAAGTATTCAACAAAGGTAATAAGTATTACAAATAAAAATATAGAGTTGTAAAAAGGTATATCGTGGAATAATATCTACCAAACGCCGACGCTGCAAAATGTAAAAACAACAAAAAAACTATGTTTAGTAGCAAAAAAACATGAATGAATAAAAACGGGTTGAATAAAACAATACATATGTAAAACCTTTAATAAATACTCACAAATTTCAAACACAACAATTAAACAATTCTTCTGAAATGGTAACTAAATTCAAAAGAGCTCTAACTCAAAATACACAGAAGTTTTCGTGAAGCGAATTCTTATTATTAAAGTATTGTTCAGTAAGTAAAAAAATACAGTAGGTAAGTAATTTACTCGGAATCATAGACTACATTAATAAATATTGTTAAGAATAATCAAATACAAACGATTCAATATAACTAATAAAGAATACGCCCGTAAGAATGTAAAAACTTAAAAACAAAATATGACATGCAAAAGGACAAGCATGACAAATGATTAACGTTTTTTTTTAATTTGGAGAACTATTACTGAATTTAATTTTTAATATTGTATTTTTATATATTCATAAAGCGTATTATATTAGAATATTACGTTAGTTTAGCTACGTTTAAGAATTTTATTGACGACATAACTCCAGATTAAAAAAGCATGTCTTATTATAACATTAACACATATATATTTAATATGTGGAACAAGGATGACACATCTTTTAACACCCCATGTCATAATACGTTCAAAGGCAGTGTGATCTTATCTATTTACAGAGCATTGATAACTTATTTCATTAAGGCACTAAACACTGTACTAAACATTCACACAACCCACATAAATTAGCATATTCGAGTAACTTTTCTTTGGTGTTTAGCTCACATATTACATTACCTTATTTATTTTTATCTTTAGCTACATGAAGTTGAACTTCAATTTGGCTCTTGCATTTTAAAATTTTTTAGTTATTTCAAAACTCTCTTTTTCACTCTTAAATTGGATATGTTTTGAAACAAAAATATTGAATAACATTAATCATTTTTAAATGTTACGATATGTTAATATTTATATATTATTTTTAATAGAATAAAGAACACATATAAGTGTTTTTCAATAGTAAAAGTTCAATAAATAACTGTTTATATCTTTATGACTAGACTACTAGAAATATACTTAAAAATTGTACTGAACCGCTAAGACCATAAATAGAATATGTACTCTATATGTAACTTATTAAAAACATTTTAATTAGCAGATAATATTGTTATAGTTATGTATGAAAATCGCAGATTAATATGACATTTGTCATTAGCTCTGGTGTCTACACCAACTTAAAACTTTGTCAATTTCTACGTGTTTTGTAAACAAAACATTTTTTCTCATTCATTCCCATCTAAAAAAGTTTCAGGCACTCAAGTAACAATTTACAAAATAAGACTATGTAGTTCTATTTTTTATTTGCCGATACAATGAGTATCACGATGTTTGTTCCTTTAAGTCTAGACGTTTGTAATGTAACAACTAGACTAGTTTTAGTTTCTAAAACCTTAATATGGCCATCGTTAGTAGCATTAGGGCGGTGGCTCCAACCGGCATAGAGGCCGAGTTGCAACCGTCCTCCAAACACGAACACACTTCTTGTCTGCCTCCGAATCCAGACCGCTGGTAGCAACGACCCTGAACAATAAGTTTGGTCAATGTCTTAAATTACATATGTTAGGGTAAGGGCTTGCTCCTGAAAACACATATAATAAGTTTTCGATAATAGATAACAATATCCTAAGTTGATAAATAAATAAATATCGTCACACCCGTGTCCGCGAAATGATAGGAACATACTTATGAACCCACGATTAGTCGACGACATTAGGTTCCACGATGTGAAAGGTAGCAAATCTGTCGCTGTATCGGGCACAAATTCAATTACAGACAAAGTTATGTTTTTCAGATAAATTGAAAATACTCAAAGAACAATTTGCTCTTCTCAGGACGTGAACCCATGACCTCCTCTCTCAAAGTAACACCGACTACGCTCGACCGGACGTGATGTCTCATTGTCTCTTTGACTCGCGATTTTTTTTATGGGATAAAGAAGCGAATAAGCACACGGACAGGTTTCCTGATGGTAAGAGACAACCGTGGTCTATAGACACCTAGTATCGTAGGTTCGTCGTTGTCATGTTGTCGGGCTGTTAATGTAAATATACTGGCTGCTTTACCCTCTGGGCCGGAGCACGCCAACGTCAATATGGCGGCAGGAATAGCTAAGGCTACCTGGCCGAGCCGCTGCACAGCACTCTACTACTGGTGTTCTTCTTGCCTGCATGCATGCCTCTTACAAGCTACCTGTTAGGAAGGCAGATGGTCTGTTCTGTACCATTTATTCATTTAGATTGATTATTTGACTAGTGCTTTTAGTTTGAGGGAGTAGACTGTATAACTTTTAAACGGCTCATCTGGAATAGTACCACCATTTCACCTATTCTTGCCACCAACGTCAGTTTATTTACTTTGATGGGCCGAGTGCTCGGTAAACGTATATACGTATCTCTAAAAACAACTATAAAAGAATTTGTCTGTTTATCTTTTCAGATAATAGAAATACTATATCTACCTTATAACTGCTCTCGTCCCATCCACATCCCCTGATGACTCTGCTATCTGGAGGCATACCGTTCATCTCGAACTCTACCACCTGTTTAATCTTCCTACACATCGTGTCCTTTGGGCCACAGGGAAGCCGCAACTCCTCGGGGACCTTTTCCATTGAGCAGCGGGAGTCGTTGTGGCTGTTGCATTGATAACAATGTAGTGATAGACCTAGAACAAGAAAAATAATTAGCCTATGGATATTTGTTTCATTTATTTGGTTTGTTTCGAGCATTTTTTTCGAAAGTCAAGATACGTTAGTTTCGTACATATCGCACGCTTGAAAGTGGTAACTAAAGTGACGTAACTCAACATTTTGCCTTGCAAGAGCTACCACTACTTAATATTTTGAATAAAACTGATGTAACTCAAAACTTTAAGTTCATATTGTTGGATATATATTTTTGTGTGAGTGATATTGATCTCAGGAATTTCCGGGTTGTTTTAAGTTTTCCGACTTTGACGCACGAGGTTCCGGATTCGATCCCAGTAGAGAAACTTGTTCTATAATTCTTTCTGTTTATTTGAAAAACACGTCTTGTCAACAAAAACGACGGACTTGTCACATCATGAGACATTACATCGTCGGCTACTGCACATTTCTTAAATATTTTCTATACAATTTACTCGGAGATACCCTATGTTTCAACCAAGTAGTATTGATCAGAAAATGTGAGCACGAATTTGCAAATTTGCAATCGAATGAAATGAATTGTTGAAAAAAGTCAATAATTGTTGAAAATGAACACTTTTATTCCATTACTGGTCATTATGAAATAATAATTTGAATGAGAATTTTCCCTCGCTTCAATTGGCTTTCCACTTTATTACCTAGAAGGAAAACTATGAAATCAAAGATACGATCTAATATTACACTTCGAACAAAGAGCTTTCTATATTATACTTATCTCGTACTCGTAGGGCAGACTATCTCATTCTCGGGAGACTAGATTGTTTAGATTTCGTCAACATAAAAAACTGTCAGAATGAGAGGTTGCCTACAAATCCCCGATCTTTCCAAAAAAATAATAAGGCAGGTATTTTTTATTGGTAACAACTGCGTAAAACCTTAAAAACTGCGAAGATATAGAATTTTACACCCTCTATTCTGGGATTGGTGACAGATTGGTGGTGGGCAGATTTCCAAAAAAAATATGCACGATTTTTTGTTAGTCACAAATAGTCCGCATACCAATTTTTAGATTTCTACCTTGCTAATTACGGAATGCTCCATATAAATTTCCACTCCCTAATTAAGAAAAGTGGGGGGGTGTGGTTAGAAAGGGACTAAAAGTAGCCTATATCATCCCTTGAATTATCTCCACTTAAAGATTCAGGTTTGAACAATATGTACTAATGAGTTTTCCTAACTTAGGAAAAATCGTGAGGAAACCTGGATCCGTATATGTGAATTTAATTGGGTCTCTTTGGAGGTGCAGGGATCACATGGCAATCAAACCCCCTAGATTATAAAACAAAGTCACCCACCGCGTCTGTCTGTCTGTCCGCGATAAACTCGATAAAGGTACCTACTGGAATTTTCATACAGTTTTCAACAATAGGTAGAGTGATCCATGAGGAAGGTTTTAGTGAGCAATAAGTTTAGAACTTGTGCAAACTGACGGTATTTTTTTCTTTTCTCGAAAAAGCTGACAAAACCTTTTGAGTTATAACAAAACGATGTATATACCTCTTTAATAGTTCTACAAAAAAGTCCGCAATGATATGTACCTAAATATCTTCCAAGTAACCCACAATAATCATTTTTTGCTTTTACATTACTACATATGTAGTTTAAAACAAAGTTCCTGCATTTTGCCTTACCTAACGGATTTTGATGTGTTTTTTTCAGAGATAGATTCAAGAGGAAGGCTTATTATAATACATTCATAATAAACCCGTGCGAAGTCGCGGCGGGTCTCAAGTCTATTATAAAACAGAATGAGATTAAGATACATGATGTAATTAGTAAATATTGTGAAGCGTGGGCGCCCCTGCGCAGTGTACGCGACCTTTGCTGACAAATAAATTAGGAGGTGAAGAGCAAAAAGTTGTTTGATAAACACTCCACAGTCTGCATTTCATTAGGGCGCGGCTCTCGGTTTACTTGGAAACTACCTTTTTATAGCTTACTGGTTATTATGTGTAGGGAACTAACGACCTCATCACTAGTGGAACTATCTAGTAGTATTAGTATGTCTAGAAGTAGAGCCTAGATGGCCTAGCGGTACGCACTTCGGACTTCCATTCCGGTAGTCCAAGTATCAACCCCGCCATGTACCAATAAGTTTTTCTAATGTACATTTTTTGAGTGCTCTTACGGTGAAGAAAAACATCGGAAGGAAACCCGGATTCTTTGAATTCGACCTCATCTGGATTTGGGTCTAGTTTCCCTTTTTGGATTGCAGAGTTGGTGTCCTAGTGAAATGCCCTAGATTAGGTAGCCGACCACGATATCATCTGATATAATACGGGATAAAGCTAAGATGAAAGAAATTACTATGTCTAGGTGTAATAGTTAAACATCCATTTCAGATAGGATCGGCTATCTCACTCTCAAGTTGCCGATTTGTTTTGACGTTGTCAACTCCACAAAATTGCTTTTCGCCAGTTTGGTCAATTTTGAAAGAGATAATAATACTACCTACATTCGGCAATGTAATCGCCTGATAGTAGGTACCTAACTGCAGCTTCATGATAGTACCGTTTAATTTTTCCTACTGCCTTCTGTACTTTTTAGGGTTTCATACCCAAAGAGTAGAAACAGAACCCTATTACTAAGACTCCGCTATCCGTCTGTCTGTCTGTCACCAGTGCTGTTATGAAGAGTGGTAGCTAGACTGTTGAAATTTTTACACAAGACGTATTTCTGTTGCCGCTATAACAGCAAATTTGCCACTCATTGGACAGATTTCAACGGGTGGGCGCGTTCCAATCCGATAGTACATTTCAGAATTATATCTCGTCACAAGAACCGCTTGTAATAGGTATATGTGTGAAATCATATATTTTCTATTCTAAATGTACATTGAAAATTAAGCGACGATGAAGTGTGCAGTATTAAGTAGTAAAAGCCATAGGTATGGAAAAACTAATTATATTAAAAACTGTGCTCATTCTACGCTTGAACCAATTTCCGTAATGCAAACCGAAGGAAGGACAGTTAACCGCTGCATCAAGTTTCAGGCGGTTTATTCTATTTTTAACAATATTTCCATGCAAATTACAACCCCTGTTACTACAAACTAGCTTTCCGTCTGCGGCTTCGCCCGCCTACATTATTTTAATAACATATATATTTCAAAGAGTGGATTTTATTTCAACTCCTGATACTTATTGCATAAAAACATACCTCTTTTCAAGGTTAAAAAGTAGCCTATGTGTTATTCACGTGTATAAGCTATCTGATTATAAAGTTACAGCCAAATCCGTCCAGTAGGTTTTTCGTGAAATACTCTTTCAAATATCCATACATACACATCCATCCATACTTAAAAACTTCCACGTTTATAACATTAAAATAATAGGATGTTAAGTGTGTATGTTCTCTTGTATTTATTAGTTTTTTTACGATGATGATGATTGATGTTGATTGTTTATGTATTAATTACTTTATTGTTTATCCGTACTAATATTATAAATGCGAAAGTAACTCTGTCCTGTCTGTTACGCTTTCACGCCTAAACCACTGAACCGATTTTGATGAAATTTGGTATGAAGTTAGAACTAAACTTGGGAAAGGACATAGGCTACTTTTAAACCGATTACATAAAAGGGGTATGTTTTTACGCAATAAGTAAGATGGAAACATTTCTGCCCTTTGAAAGTTCAGTGGTATTAAAATTATTAACGCGGGCGAAGCCGCGGGCGGAAAGCTAATCTTCTATAGTTTGTACACTGTCTACCTTTTTAGGTTTTCGTATTCAAAGGGTAAAAAGGAAACTCTATTACGAAGACTGCGTCTGTCTGTTTATTTGTCTGTCACCAGGCGGTACTTCGAGAACCGTGATAGCTAGACTGTTGATAATTTCAACTGCAACTGCAAATACTACAAAAGGGAACCAAATCAATATTTAAGGGCTCCCGTACAACAAATGTTTTTTGCCGTTGTTTCATATTTTTTTGAATAATTTTATCGCCTCTGTGGTGTAACGGTACGGCTGTCGCCTGTTAAGACCGTTAACCGCGTATGGTCCCGGATTCAATTCCCTGGTAGGGCAACTTTTTTGAAATGTTTTTCAGATTTTTCTGAGTAAGCATTACATTGCCCGAAATTCGAATATGCCCGAAGTAGCGATAGGTTTGCCACCTATCACATCATGAGACCTGGTATCTTAGATAATCGTGGGTATTCTAATAATACTCTACCTATCCATTCGGGGATAATAGGCGTGAAGGTATTTTTTTTCAATAAACCCATTTTTGAAACTTATGTTGTTTTTCGTTATGCACTCATCTGTTATGTTTATAAAAAAATAATCAAAAATATAATCCGGCCAGATTTTTTTATTTGTTATTTTTCAAGATTCAAGATTAGTTGTAAGATATCTCTTGTTAATGGTAAGGGCATCTCTTGTACGGTTTGTTGTTTTTTATACTTATTTAAGATTACAGTTTAGACACACTAATACAGAAATAGAATGAACTTTGAATAAGGACTTAGGCTACTTTTTATAATAATCATTAATAGTTCCCGAGGACAGCAATTGGTTTCATAACCATATTATATCATTTGGTAAACATAATTCAATTTTTCCGTGTTTGTCTAGGTCTGTCTAGACCATCTGCCTCCCTAACAAGCAGCTCTAGAGGAGCTAGGTTAACTACGTCATTACCGCTGAGACCCCTGGTGGTAGAGTGCTGTGCAGCAACTCGTGCTACACTATCTAAGGTGTCTGTATGCCACGAGTGTTAGTTCGCGCACATAGGGTACCATCCCACTATCTATAAAAATGGCTAAAAACCACGTTTGTTAAGTGGGAGCATCTTTTATATATTTATCTTATTTTAGTATTTAGCTGTCGCGGTTCATTAGATACAGCCTGGTGACGGACAGACAAACAGGGGAGCCTTTATAACAGGGACCCTATTGTTCCCGTTTTTAACCTGTGGGTACGGAACTCTAAAAATAGTCTTTGAGTTTATATAAGTGTATTGTACTCGTATTATACAAAATTATTTTAGTAATGGTTAGGTGTTAATTCACTATTAATGCGATTTTAATTGTGGTTCCCATTATCCTGTACGGTAATTTTTGCTAAATTAAAAAATGTATATAGTCATGCTATATCCGTGAATACGTAGGCAGAGAGTACATGTGCACCCACGATCAGCCAACGATATCCTCTTGTTTGGTATAACAAGAGGACATTTCGGTACTTATACTTCATTAAACAAACTGAATGTACTGTTATTCATAGAGCGACAGAATTAACAATGGAATTCAAATGGTCCAATTACCTGAACTAAGCAAATTAACCACTAACCTTGTTGGAGTAAACTACATAATACTGCCAAAAGGCAAAGCCTGGCCGCCATTTTGTCACGAATTCCCGCCTTTACCAGTTCTGACCGCTGAATACCGCGCGCGGTTCTGTACTCGTCCCGACTGAATGACGGCGGGGTGGTGTTGTCTGAACATTATCTATGGTCTATGATCATCGTAACCCCTAGGGTTGTCACACAGAAGTTTCCCGTCATATATTGTCAAAAATCAGTACGGAAATTAATTAAACTGTATGTACATTTAATAAATAATATTTGACCGCCTCGTTAATCGAGGAGTCCGCATACACTAACGCCACCGAACAAACCACGAGGCTAGGGTTCGATTCCCGACGGAAGCAGGTATCAATATGATAAACATAGATATCTGTATTTCTGGGTCTGGGTGTTTATTAAATTTATTCTGGTGTCTATTGAAGTATTTCTACATGTTAGTATCGTTGATTAACACAAGTATATAATTTGCTTACTTTGGGGTTAGATCAATTTGTGTAATTTTTCAAGGGATATTTATTTATTTATAGCTGTTCCAGTGATTTCGTTCGCGTTTTATTAAGTTATTTTATTTTGTACATTGCCGTTACGCCTTATTACATCAGCTGTCTGACAGTGAAAGTCCCATCAAAATCGGTGTAGTCGTTCCAGAGATTAGTGGGACAAACAGACCGACAGACAGACAAAAACTAAAAAAAATACTATTTCGGTATAAGTACCTTGTATGTAAACATGCATATGCATTTAGTAAAACGCGTTTATTTTAATATTTCATACAGACATCCCAATTTTATTCATTTTTATAGATTTAAATTTAGTATCAAATATAAAAATAGATGGCGCTATGCATTTTTACATTGCGTCTCAATTGACTCGGCCCCATGTCGTTGCCCACTACCTTGAACGTTCCGATATTATTTATGTGTTTAAATGTTTGTCTATTCTGTATTTTTTTTTTTTTGGTGAACAATAAAGAGTTCGACCAAACTGATGCCTTATCTATTCCTGCCGCCCTTGTCGCAATGTCAGTACTCAGCAGTGCAAAGCCATTGTCACATTCAAATTAGAATATATGAAATGAAATTGTTTTTTCAAATAAAAAATTCCAAGTTGACAACCCTATTGGAGGAGTTTATTCAATTACAGCGTCACTGAAAATTGGCTGGGCGGTTGTTATGGAGACGTGTCATTGTCGTTCTAGACCGTATCTATTTAATAATACTGGTTTAAGTGGAAAACACCAGACGCTGGGTTACTGGACAATTGCTGGAATGTGTTACCATTTGAGATTACATTTAACCGATATCACCTATGCGGTCCACGGGAGTCGGTGGACGAGGTCACAGGTTCGATTTTGAGATATGGTAAATTGTTATAAGTTTTTCCAGTTTATCTGAAAAACATATTGGCCTGAGCTGTCATGGGACTTAATATCGTTAGCTAATCTTCTATTAGCCGCATATGAACCTATGGCTACACTCTAAAGGTAATTTCAACAGCAACATATTCATAATTTTCAAGCCAAGTCCCTTGCAGCGTCCTTAACATCCTAGCGTCCTCCACATTCATTACTCATTTGACATTTCAATGTATTTTACCGATTTCAAAATAAATTTATTTATTTTTTCTAAGATAGCAAACAAAGAGATACATAGATACATGACGGTCGTTTACTGTATGATTCTGTAAACATTTTTGTGTCAAATAAAGAACGAACCAAGTGCGAATCAGACTTCATATTCTGAGAATATAACGATTGCTGTTACCGCGATATAAATATAAATAGCGACATCTATTATTCACACGGAATCCGGTTTTCCTCGCGATGTTTTCCTTTATCCTAAGAGCACTCGGAAAATGTACGTAAGTTAAAATGACTCATTGGTTGTTGGTGAGGCCGGAACCTAGCGGCTCTTATATAATAATTTTAAATGGTATCACTAACAAAAAACAATAAAAAATTGTAACACAAAAACATAGAGTTCTATTGATAATAATTTTAATTGACACACAAGCTGTGGTCTTGTGTCTAGCCGCTAATTGGCAACAACAAATTTAGCTGATATATCTTTAATAAAGGGGAGCCTCTATGGTCTAGCGGTATGTGCTTTGGACTTTCATTCAGGTAGTCCCAGTTCGAACCCCGCCATGTACTAATGAATATTTCTAGGTGATATACATTTTCTGAGTGCTCTTACGGTGAAGGAAAACATCGTGAGGAAAACCGGATTCATTGAATTCGACCTAATCTAGATTTGGGGTTGGTTCCCTTCTGGGTTGCAGAGGTCAGATGGCAGTCGCTTTACGTAAAAATTGGTATCCTAGTCAAAACCCCTAGCGATTTAGAGTACGTAGCCGCCCCGATATCGTCTGATGATACGAGATAAGGCTCAGATCACTTCACACATCTCTCACATCCATTAGTCTCTTCATACAAATATTTATGGTCACAATAATGAAAAGCTTTATTTGAGTACCTCTGCATTTCGCGTGACAGGGGTACCTAATGGTAGAGGAAGTGTGTACCAGCACTTATCACAGGGAAGTCATGCGTCCGCCAATTGCACTCGTACTATAAATAGGACCAGTTTAGAAGTAATATACTGTGATTGCGTTCGCTACAGGCCAATAAACATAATTTAATACACACATACCTGTATGTGTATGAAAAAACGGCCAAGTGCGAGCCGGACTCGCGCACGAAGAGCTCCGTACCATATATACAACAAACAGACTGACCGCGGATTCCAAATAATGGGGTCCCGTTTTTACCCTTTGAGTACGGAACCCTAAAAATTAACTCCAATGTTTGTTGTATTGAAATCCAAAAATCCAAAGTTTGTTGTATTGAAGAAATCTTAAAAATGGCGATCGGGTTTGCTGGTATTTGGGAGAATAAATGGTTTGAGATAAAAACATATTTGTAGGGGATATTCTTTTTCAGAATACTGTAACCAAAGGGTACGGGACCCTATTCCTTAAACTTTGTCTGTTATGTTGCAGCTATAATAACAAATACTGAAATATAGAATGAAGTAAATTTTTGAGGAGGCTCCCATACAACGAATGACCCGACTC
>DVZL01005159.1:0-12281 GCA_018236625.1 Lasaia peninsularis
TGCTGAGGTATAATCTATTAGCAATTACACAGACATGCTTCTGTATTTATATTATTCTCATGTTACATTCCAATAAAATTGAAATGTCTTATACATATAAGTGTAATTGCTAATAGGATATGTCTCATATCTATCTTTTAAAATGCGCGGAAACTCATAGTCAACTCAAAAAAATCACAAAGACGAATCAAGAACCCCCTTCTTTTTAAAGTCAGTTAACAAATGGTGTTGTCATTATTGTCTATTCCTACAAGCATTGATTCGAGGTGGCGTGTGGAATTCGCATGATGGCCGACAAATTGGCGTTTATCCGCTTGATGGGTTATTCCACGCCTTAATATTGTCTATGCTCAGATATAGCTATGTCAAGGTGTGGTTGACTTTTCATCCTCCCGATAATGGCAATCTTAAACATTTTTCAAATAATTTAAAATATATTAGTATTCCTAATGTATGTTTAAAAAGTGACAATAAATACTAATAGTGTATGTGCTTAAAGAGTGAATAGAAATACAAAACTTTTTATGTACCTATAGTATTATTATGAGCTGTGATCCCTTCTGATGAAGGAGAGGTGACATTTAAACAAATATATTTTATTTATTTTTCCTATACATATATTAACAACATTAATAAATTTTAATAATCATGGAATATACCATCTATCACCACGAAAGGATTGGTTCATATTTTTTTGTGCAATTGGCTGAGGAGTGGATTTTGCTGCCTCCATAAGTATTCCTGGAAAAACATAACCTAGCCATCTTTATGGCTAGTTTAAATAGTTTATTTCTAGGTAGGTATATTTCTTCGGCCGCATAGTGACTTAAAATTTGGTGAGATGGCGATCAAATGCCTGTCTACTATGAAATAAAAAAGTAATCACCCAAATAAATAATCCTCTACTCCCCAAATTTCTGAAACGTTTTCCTTCCTATTCCTAATCTTCCTTGTCACTATCGGTAACATTTATTATGTAACTTAGCTGTTAGCATAATTTTATTTTGTATTGTTTAGTTTCTACGCTACCATTTTTATGTTTTTCTCTTTCCCAGGTTAGCTGTAAGACATCTCGTGTCAGAGATAAGCTCACCTTTTGTACTCATTGTTATGTATATTCTTTTTTGCTGTAATATCACATGTGTACACTAAAGTGTTAAATAAATAAACGTATAAACTTCACAGATACTATTTACTTTTTCGTAAGGAATTAAAACTTGTTAGATGCATAGTTTACAGATAACAAATAGTGCTGTCATTGTTATCTATGGTAGAGGCATTGATTGAATGTTGGCGTGTGGAATTGGCATGTTGGCCAACAAATTGACGTTTAAATCCGCTTGACGGTTATTCGACGCCTTCACGTTGATCTAAGCTGAGATATATCCTGATTAGTTACCGATTATAGTGATATCTATTCCTGTATTCACAATAATGTCTAGATTATACATCTAGATCTATTGTCTAGACCCTACCATACTACAACTTTTTTAAACGCGAAAGTTTGTAAGTATGTATGTATGTATGTATGGATGTTTGTTACTCTTTCACGAAAAAACTACTGGATGGATTCAGATGAAACTTTACAGTGAGACAGTTTATACATGAAACTAACGCATTGTCACTTTTTGATCGACAACATTAAAAGGCATGTTTTACGCAATAAGTATTATAAGTCGTAAAAACTTCTGCACTTTGAAAGTTATCTATGTTGGTATATGCTCTATATAGCCATCTTATCATAGCCCACAGATTTTTTACCATATCCGTGGGCTTATTTTGCTGGATTGTTAGAAAAGTAACTAGGCTATTATTTTTTTTATATATCTTAGAAATTAAAAATATCTAAAAAAATTACCGAAAGTTTTAATAAAGATACATATTTATCTATTACGTGTTTACTGCTATAGTTTTTCTCTAAGAAAGCATTACTCTTATTTCCACCCTGTTGGTTAAAGCACAACAGTAATAAAATCACTAGTGTTACTGTTAAAAGCTAAAGTTATTTTATCGAAAAAATCAACTTTTATTGTTGATATATTCAAAACTCAAATAAATATTTTTTAACAAAAAAAACTTTTCAGTTACGTCGTTCGTTGGAATATTTTTATGCCGAATGTCATATAGAAATTGAGGGAAGCTTTATGTTGCTACGTATATCTCTTGATGGATATTGTTACATATTACAATCTCCATCAAAAGAGGCTTCAGGATTAGATTGGCCCCAAAGTAAACATTTCGAAAAGTGATTGATGAGTCACATTGTATTAATTTTAATATTTTTTCTAATAATATCTATGATAATTTGGTATTATACGAGATCAAATATTAAAAAACATATAATAGAAATATTTTTTTTATTTTTTATGCATTAAAATATTTTATAAAAATGAATTATTATGTTGTATACTTTTCATCCTTGTAAATTTCGGGTGTTAAGTGTTAGAGCATCGGTGGTTTAGTGATTAATGCTTTAGAATATCATTCCAGTAGTCCAGGTTCGAAACCCGCCATGTATCACTGAGTTTTCTAACTCAGTGACACATGGAAATTATCTAAGTGCTCTCAAGGGCAAAGAAACCGGTTTGGTGTATTCGAATTCGACCTAATCTATTGGGCCTGGTTTCACTTCTGGATTGCAGAGGTCAGATGGCCAGAAGGATGGGTGAAAAAACTGGCATTCTTGTCAAATCCTCTAAATTAAGTAGCGGACCGGAAGATCATCTGCATATCAGATAAATAATAAGGAATAAGGCAGGTACAAAGTTTTTTTACGTATAATTTATTTGAATTATATATGTTTTTTGACAAAAGGAAGCAGTACAGACATCACGAATTAGCAATTTCGCTTTGAAGTTATTAACAAAATACATAAAAATTACGTAAAGTGAAACATATTATGCGAATTTATTATCTATTTGCATATTTTTTGTATAAGTTATGTAAATAAATACTTTTACTAGTCATAATGAGAACGATGTATGAATTGTTATATACTAATATAGATTGTTTCACGTTTTATTTCCTCTGTAGTCCAGTGTAGTCGGTGATCGACTTTGACGCATGAGGTCCCGGGTTCGATTTCCGAATTTTTCAGTCATTTTTATGTTTATAACCAAGGTGCATACTTATGAATTATGAATCTCTGTCTACCCTTTCGGAAATATGAGCTTGACAATGTATTTTATTTTTACTATCCAGAGTAACAACTATTAATTAATTAACACATTACCATTCATTACAACTTTTTAACTTTGTTAGAGCACTGAAATGTTAACACAAAAATCGCTTGAGGCGAACCTTTGAAATCGAGGCTGGCAAAATAAAAACTAGCTAGTCTGCGGTTAAGCGAGGAAATCGATTTAAAGTCTGCAACGCCAAGTTTTTATTAGGCCGCATGTAAAAAACTGGAAAAAATATTTTTATTTGTTGAGTTTACACTGGATATACTCAAAACAATCATCAATGTAAAACTAATACATATATTCTTGAATAAAATAGTTATGGTGTAGTGTTAATCCAATGTTTATTTTAATTTTTTATCGATATTTTGTCGATATTTTATTACAATTTTATTTAATTTAACTCAGGAAGTTATATTAAAAAATCAACGTAAGACGGAGTCGCTCTAATGGTTCCATACCATCACCATAAGGGTTGTCACCATCTGTAAAAATGAGAAAGCTGTATTAAATGTTTGTTATATGGGGCCCTTATTCAAATATTTATTTTATTCTGTTTTTATTATTTGTTTTTATTGTTTGAAATACATGGTCTGTGAACATTTCAACTTTCAAGCTATCACGCCCATGAGAAACAACCAGATGGCAGACAAACGGATAAGGTTCCGTTAATTACCCTTTTAGTATGAAACCTTAAAACGATTACTATACATGTATTTTTAACTAGTTACCTCCAATTGATAATCGTCGAACTCGAATCCTCGAGTCGATAATAATACGAAATAATAATTCTTCTATTTAAATCCAAAAGTTGTAAAGTATTCGGGTTACGGATATTCTTATATCTTATTAATGAAATCGATATACAAGTATTAACATTGGATTTTAATGGGGTATATTTTTGCGGCTTCGGAAATGTGATATTTCATTTAGCTTTTTAAGCTTATCATGTTTTAGTAAATGCATATTGATATTGTCTTTCATCCGATTTTAACTTCTACTATAAATTATTTTTTTCTCCTCTGTGTATCGCCTCTGTGGTGGAACGGTACGGCTGTCGCCTGTTAAGACCGTTAGCCGCGTAAGGTCCTGGGTTCAATTCTCAGGTCAGGCAGCTTTTCTCAAATGTTTTTCAGATTATTCTGAGTAAACATTAGGTACATTGCTCGGGATTGGAATGGGCCCAAAGTAGCGGTAGGCTTGCCACCTATCACATCGTGTGTGCCTATCCCTTCGGGGATAATAGGCGTGAAAGTACTTTTTCAAACTTTCTGCCCGATAATATAGGTCGACTACCTAATCTAAGGAACTTGTAAAAACTGGCGCTCTTATGTACAAGAGCGCCAGTTTTTACACAGAGCAACTCAAAAAAGAAACTAGGCCCAATTCTAGATTTGGTTGAATTTGAATACACGCATACAGATTCTCTCGCGATGTTTTCCTTCACCATAAAAGCACTCGAAAAATGTACTTAAGTTAGAAAAACTCACGGGTACATAATGTACCCATGACTACCGGCGTGGAAATCCGACTCTCTAACCACTAAACCATCGAGACTATGTCAAGGAATCAAAAAGTACCTTAATCGATTTCGTTATTTATAATTATAATATAATTTGTGATTTTTTCATATCCTGTAAATATATCTGTGCCCGCGACTACGTCCGCGTTTGAATTAAATTAATTATAGTACATACTTTTAAATGAAAGTTAATCTAATCTAATCAGTGAAAGTCCCGTCAAATCGGTCCAGCCGTTCCGAGATTAGCCGGAATAAACAGACAGATATAAATAAATTGTAAAAATATTATTCTGGTAGATGTACCAAAAGCGATAGTTAAGATAAAAAAGACACATCAGTTTAATTTCTTTAATGGGATAAGACAGCAAGCAGGCACATGGGTCTCTTGATGGTTAGAGACTACCGTGGTCTCCAGACACCATAGATGTTGTAGGTGCGCCGCTGCTCTGTGGTCGGGCTATAAAACCTTATGTGCAAGTCTACCGGCTACCCTACCCTTCGGAACGGAACACGACAATGTCATTATGACGGCAGGAATAGGTAAGGCGGTGGATACCCGGGCGAGTCTCTGCCCAAAACTACCACTAGTGGTCATGTTAGTAGTGACCCAGTTATCCTATGCTCGCCTCTTACGCCTGGTATTTATCGGCTTCTAAGTTCTTTTACACCTCAAAGTCAAAGTCGAAATAAACTAATAGTAGAAATGTGTTTGAAGTATAAAAACTTTTTGCCAACTTCTATTTTCAACGTATTTCTGATATTCGATATTTTTAATTCACCTCGATAACATCACTAAATGCATATTGCTCCCCGAAGCGGCTCCTCCGTTCGTTCATGTGATTCATTCAATTTGACTCTCAACTACTGAGTGCCTTCTCGATTTCTTTTACGTTTCCAAACATGGAATACTCAAAAGAGTTTGTAGTCAAATAAAATCGAAGGGTATTTTAAAATATACATAATATATGAATCTATACAAATAAATAAAATCGGAGTGTCTGTATGTAATATGAAAATAACCGCTTTTTACTACATGCGTGTGTATGTTTACATATACCATAACAGTATTTTTTAGAATTTTTGTCTGTCTGTACTCGCTAATCTCTGAAACGGCTGGACGGATTTTAACGGGAAATTAATAAAATAAAAACAACAGCGAAGTCGCGGGCACAGCTAGTTTTTTATAAATCCATGGCCACTAGCGAGTTTTTAAACATACATCATAACTATTCATGCCCGTGACTTCGTTCGCCTTTGAATTAAATTATTTCAAACAATTCTAAAGTTTAAGCTACTCCTAGCTCAAGTGTCACATATTATTTCAGCTATCTGCTAGTATAAGTCCCATCAAAATCGTTCCAGTCGTTACAAAGGTTAGCCGGAACAAACTGTTAGATATACAAAAATGTAAAAAAAATAATTTTATTTTAATTATGTACCGTGTATACATACATTCGCATTTAGTTTAGTTAATTTAATATTACAGACAGACACTCCAATCTTATTTATATTTTGTATAAACTGAAATCTTATTATGACTTGTGACTGATAACATGTTTTTGTAAATAATAAACGTATACATAAATTTTGAAACGGGCACTAAAATGTTTTTTGTAAATCGTCGACATCCAAAACTATACTCATAACTTTCGTAAAAAAGGGAACAACATAATATTCTGAGCGCGTTTAGTTAAGGCGAAGCTATTTCCAAATGAACGTAACCCATAAAAAGTGTTGCCTGAAATAAAATGCAATAAAGAACATCAAAGAGTGGCAACATAGATGCCCCATGGGGGATAATTACGGCAAATGCCAAAAATAACTCGGCTAGTTAATAATGTATATTGAAAACTCGACCACGATAAACCGTATTAATGCAATTACAGTGGTAATAAATGGATTTGGGATAGAGAGAATCGATCGTACATGAGTTCCGTAACACTAATATAAAACGCAGTAAAAGAGCATAAAACCGACTTTAATTTCATTCTTATGACGTCATCTAGGTGATTTGTTTTTGTTGATAAATCAAAAATTGCGAAACCAATTATGAACAAAACATACAATTTATAAAGAACTATCTATCATACACAAATAAGACTCATCAAAATTAATTTAGAATAATAGAATAGCGTAACAAATACAATAAAAACACAGACTAATTGAGAACATATTTTCAAAGTTATTAATGTTTTTGGACAAGACAGCGAACAAGCACACGGGTCTCCTGATGGTAAGAGACAAACGTGTCCTGTAGACACCATAGATGTCGGCACTGTCTGTGGTCAGGCTGTCAGACCGTATATGTGCAAGTCTAGCGCTACCCTGCCCTCTGTACTGGATCACAATGTCATTATGGCCCCGGCCACAGGACAGAAACGCACCTACAATAACTATGGTGTCTAGGCCGCGGTTGTCTCTGCCGTGTGCTTTTTCTATTTCTTATCACTCAAAAAAAGTGCTAACGTAAAGAATACCGCGAGCAGGCGTCAGGGTTGTCACATCTCGATGTTATTAAGTTGATTTAAGTGAATAAAGTTAAGATAAGTGTTTGCAATTTCATTTCATTCAATTTATTACGCAAGTTCTCAGTTCAGTAGTATTGGTATTGAACGCTACAAAGTTCCCTCCAAAGTGGTTCGAGCAACCTTTTAACCACTCGACGAGACTGACTACGTCAAATGACGAAATATTAATAGAATTTACGAAGTAAATTTCGTCCCAAAATTGTTTGATAACCGCCATGTTCTATCATAAACATTTTGTCGTGATGTTGGTAATATTGATTCACTACCAACCGTATTTCTTGTGAATCTGTGATGTATTTATGTATATTTCAGTGAATTACAAGTTTTTTTTTATTTATAACATTTTATATGAGATTGGAAGACAAAAGGTTCTCAATTTGTTTTATACTTAATTTGGAACTTTTACTTATGTTTATAATGCGATTACTCCGTTAATTCTTAATGATTATGTTTTTAATACCTAGTTCCTATTTCACAGGTGAACTCATATACATATATTCTTTTAGCCATTGTATTATTTTTTTTAGCCCGCTGGGGCTCGTGACCAATGCAACTTGGTTAAAGCGTGGAGTATCTAAAGAAGTCGACGCGTTCAACAAGTTCACGCGTATAGACACCGCTTTTAGTTAGTAAATATATATGTCAATTGATTTAGAGCTTTTTGTAATATAAACAAAAATAAAGAAAAGTAATTTACCTGTACGTCATATAATAAAGTTTAATTTCTTTTTTTTTGCTATTTTACCATGTTTAAAAGAAAATATTTAAATTAACGGCTTCCGAGTGTTATTATTTAGCACGTTACAATATAAGAAAACAAAAGTATCTACTAAGTAAGCTGTTATATAGAAACTTGCTGCTATATTTTCAGGACGAGTACAAGCATATCCACAAGATATTGTTAGGTCAGGAAGTGAAATGTAGGTCAAGCGTGATAGCTGTATGAAAAACATTAGCGGTTGTTACGCAAGATGTTTGCCCTGGGCGAGATATCAATGACCCGACCTCTCGATATGGAACGCTTCCCATTGGGATATTACAAAAATTATATTACACACAAATATTTTAATAGAAAAAGATACATTTTTCATATAAGACCCTCGGCGGTCTAATGGCTCGGACTTCTATTCTAAAACTTGTGGTAGAGTGCTGTCCAGCAACTCGCCCGGGTAGGGATCCACCTCTTTACCTATTCCTGCCGCCATAATGACAATGTCGTGTTCAGATCTAGAGGGTAGGGTAGCCGGTAGACTTGCACAGCAGGCCTAACACCCCGGCCACAAGACCGCGACGCATCAACATCATCTATGATGTCTATAGGCTACGGTTTACCTTACCATCAGGAGAGCCATGTGCTTGTGCGCTTCCTTATTCCAAAAAAAAAGTCCAGGTTCGAACCCCGCCATGTGCCAAATGAGTTTTTCAATCTTAAGTACATTTTCTGAGTGCTCTTATGGTAAGACATTGTGAGATTTTGAACCTCATTTAAGATTTTGCTGTCACAAAATGTTAATAGAAATGTCAGTGAAAGTTGTCTCAGGGGCACTGACAAATCGAGCTATACTTTTAAAATGTTATTACATTTCAAAAGTATAGCAGATTCGTGACTTCGTGTAGAAATGTTACAGTAACAAGTAATTGTGTTAGTGATTACGAGTTTCGCTTGGTGGATAAGCTTGAAGCTATATATTGAACTCTGTTTCTAAGACTTCATTGTCCGTCTGTCTGTCACCAGAAGGTTGAAATTTGATGACGCAGATAACGCATTTCTGTTGCCGCCATAACAACAAATGCCAAAAACAGAATAAAATAAATATATAAAGAGTACTCCCACATAACAAACGTCATTTTTTGTCGTTTTATAGATAATGGTGATAAATAGACGGTTGAAATTTTCACAGATAATGAATTTCTATTGCCGCTATAACAACAAATACTAAAAAAGGTTCCTCATTGTAACCATTATGTGTAAAGAAAGCAGAAGTAGTGTTTTATATTATATTCTATAGCACCTCTTAAAAACTATTTATTTAAAACTGCACTTTATCTTAAAATGCAAAAATGTGTTCCGCTTCTTTTTTTAGCTTAAGGTGTTTTTTTAAATAACTTCAATGTACAGAATTCACTTTTCTATAGCGTTATTATATTGTGAGAACTGCTCCTTGGCCTATCCGTAATCTAAATATGGATATGGACACTCTTATACAACACATGCGTTGTATGAGACTCCCTTAAATATTTCTATTCTGTATTTTAGTGTTATAGCGGCAACAGAAAGACATCAGTGAAAATGTATCTGTCTAGCTTTCACAATTCATGCGACACAATCTGTTGATAGACAGATTGACAGACGGACAATGGATAAGATGATGATGAGATGACGGAGATTGGAATAGTGTCCAGAAACCCAAAAAAATACCGAAATAAAATATAATACCTAGGGAGTGATGTAAATATATTCCTATGGCGAAAAGATCATTGTGTATCTCTGTTTACCTGTTAAAAACCTAAAAATATATAGGGATGTTATTAACAGAGCGTGTTGCTGAAACAGTCAGCCACAGATAAAACTCCTTCACAAAACCCATCATTCACCCATCTCCCTGTGACAGTTCACTGTTGTGTAACTTTCTGATGTTTCTACGTTTTTAACTTTTTACGGACCCTTTTCTCTTTTTTTGATAGATTTTTTTGTTGCCTGTATTGTTAGTACCATTTTATTAAATATTCTTTTGTTGTTGAAGTATGTTTTTCTAAAATAATAAAATATGATGTTCAGAACATCACTACTGTATTTATTTTTTTCTCGTTAGTATAAATTTTATAGATTACGGGTTAAATATTATGTTATACTGTAGAGTTTTATGTTACGTTTAAATAAATTTAAAAACGTGATATTAATTTAATAAATCGAGTTTTCTCGATTTTTGTGTATGTGTGCTATCGAACAGAAGATCAGATAATAAATGCATCTATTAAGAGGAGCGGAGAATGAAAGGATGAATGAAGAATAAAACAAGGAAGACTAAGTTGTCCTTGAATCGAGGCGACACACACACATACACTATAAACAGTGATTATTATAAATATTCTAGAAAACACTAGAATTTACTAAAGCTCTAATTTAAAAAAATATGAACAGCTGTCGCTTGCGGTGGGCTCGCCGAGCGACCACCTAGTGTGACAGACGGAAAGGGTTGCATTATTCTCAGGAGGACCCCATCATGGTGACTCGTTTGGAGACTATTTGAGCGGAATATGAGAGTAGAAACCGGTCTCCGAGATCGGATCATTTCACTTGCAAAGGGATATGTGAGAATTTTGAATAATAATAAAATAACTTGCCACTAAAAAATGCTATTCACAGTTTTATAGAATTGAAAGGCAAAAAAATAAATGCAGTAAAATATTACACACTAACTAGCTTATTATCTATAAGTAAAAATTTTCACACGACTTATTTTAGCCCTGTCTGCCATAAACTACCACCGTTTCCAAACCTAGCCAGTCAGGAGAAGAAACAGCGAAACAAACTCCCGGCAACCATGACTTCTTTAACCAAATTCAAACTATATCAATATTAATTTGATGAATTTATTACTTAATCTTATCTTTAAAATAATCGTTAACGCTATAATAAGTTTTCTATAACAGTAATTCAACCTTCTTACGAAATTTTTTAAGTGGAAGTCATTTAAGATTATCAGGAATATGGTTATATATATCAATAGACATGTAATATACATTATTTTTATAAACCTTAAGCTTTTGATGAGGCACATACAGCTTCTCGCTATTTCTAAAATGTGAAATGAACTCAATAACTACTGGACCGATTATTATGAAAGTTGGTAGTGATTTAAGTCATTTAATTTTAATTATTCATAACAATATATCTGGAAAAATTAGAAAAAAATTATCTAAACCCAGAGAAAAAAGAGATAGAAAATATACAACCGAGTGAGTGAAAGAGATGAGAAAGAGTGGTGAAAATCGATATTTTCTATCTTAGTAGGCCAAGGTCAGAGAAAGCACTATTTATCACTAATTGGCATTTACGAAGGTCAAAGGTCAATAATCGGTTTAAGTTTGAAGGGTTGTGAAAACCCTGGAACACTTACAAGATAACACTAGCCGTGCCGGCGATTTTATCCCCGTTGAAATTTAATTATTTTATACAAACTATACAACTAAATAATATTGCAGTGTAATAAATACGTTTTAATGACACATAACATTTATTACAGCCTTTGTCTTTCTGTCTGTTTGTTCTAGCTAATTTTGGAACTACTGGACCGATTTTGACGGAACTTTCACTGGCAGATAGATAATACAATAAGGAGTAAGCAACTTAAGCTACTTTTATTTCAGACAAAAATTAAATTATTAAATAAGAATGCGGATGAAGTCGCGGGCACAGCTAGTCAAAAATAAAAGTAGCGATATTATTAAATTGGTCAAGCTGGAACCAGAAAACAGACAGACAGATGAAATCTGGATTTTAATGTAATAATTATGCTCTGTTTTTTAAGGAAATGCCTTTGTTTTAGATGGTAGATCCGAATTTAACGCAAGAAGTCCCAAGTTTGATTCCTGGATTTCCAGTTTATCTAACAAACATAACGTCACCTGATACTGGATTCGTTTTAGATATGGCGACGGTCTTGTAACACATCATGGGATTTAATATCGCTGGCTAATTGTGGGTGCTTATCTCTGTCTACCCCTTCGGAGAAGTGGGGCTAACGATATTTATTTATTAACTAGCTGTGCCCGCGACTTCGTCCGCGTTTTTATTTATTTATTTTATTTATTACATTTCTAAAATAATAATAACCTAAGCCGTTCCCTGTTACATTAGTTATCTGCCAGTAAAAATCTCGTCAAAATCGGACCAGCCATTTCAGAGATTAGCGGGTACAAACAGACACACAGAAAAAAATTCTAAAAAATGTTGATTTTATATTTGTACCTTGTAAACATAGATACATACGCATTTAGTTAAAAAGTGGTATTTTTAATATTACATACAGACACTCCAATTTTATT
>DVZL01005160.1:0-12280 GCA_018236625.1 Lasaia peninsularis
GTTAGTGTCGGTTTCTGTGAATTATTTAGCTGACCATGTCTTTCTTGAGTAGGCTTTTTGCAGCGGTAACCAATATCTACGCGGGCGAAGCCGCGGGCGTCCGCTAGTTGATAATATTATAAGATGGTAGTTACCTATTCCTTACTTCAATCCCCCATACATATATATAGTAATATCCCTATCTAGTCAGTGCCTCCATTTTTGTAAGGTAGACAAGTAAATAGTTTGACAAAAAGCCAATAGATGGCGTAGTGATAACTTTAAGATTCCACTACCTAAATATTAATTTCTAATTTATAAATGAAATAAGATAATATAATTACCTAAATTATTTTTTTAATTATTAAGCTAGTATAAATTAATACGAATAACTTAAAAAAAGTATTTAAATAAAATATGTCAAGAATGTCAAATAATATACTAAACTTTGTGTTGCTCGCCTAATAATTGAAAATATACATATGTTTACACAATTTAAGATTTTAGATAATCAATATTATTTACATGATATTATGTTAAATATTATGGATATATTATGTTAAGGATCTTATGGATTATATTCTACTGAAACCTCTGATAAAGATATTAAAACGAGGAGCTAAAATAGGTCTACTATTTTAGTTCACTGTATGATGAATTCTTTGATTTTATTTTTTCGGTAATGTATACTTAAGTAAACACGTATACCGGTCTAAGGTACCGAGGTATTATCATCATAGCTTTTAAATGTTTTTAAGTCAAAAATAGCAAGGAATCTATATAGTCTACATTCTTATTCTTGGATCTAAATTTCAGTCTTCCCCATTCTAAAACCTACCTAATAAGCATTGAGACACGAATATCATGCTTCTCGGGCTCAGCGTTCTGCTCGCTCACAAAGTTCGGTAAAATTGTAAAATAACCACAATAACCTGCAAGTAATAAGCCATTCTTAAAAAAAAAGAATATATCGTTCGGCCAAATTTAGCTAAAGTAGGTACCTGTATAGCTATGCCACTTTACATAAAACTTAAACCTTTGAATGCATTCCTGTAGTTTATCCACTAGATATGTCACAAACATAAACGTTGCACATAGAGCGTTTTGACTCTTGCATTGTACATCTACATCAGTAATATCTGCTTTGACTGTTTGAGAAACATAATATATTTTTGCTTCACTTGGCATTTTCTAACAAACACATTGATTATTTTTAGCATGATTATTGTAAATAAGGCATTTATTATAGTCCATAAAATATGATTAATCTATAATTTTAAAAATTATTCTTAATCGTCAATATTTATTTGCCTTATGTAATACAAAATAAAAGACAATAATTTAAAGTATAGGTATTAATAATGATTAATGTCTGAAATTAAAAAAGAAAAAAAAGTATTTCAAGACAGGGCTCAAAAAAGGCGCGAATCTGGAAAATAACTTGCAGTGTAAAATTAACAAAAATTGAAAGTTAATTGTTTAAAAGTAAGTGCAATTTTTAGATATCGCTTATTGTTTACAAGTTTATAAGTTCTATCTATTTATTACCCACGTTTTCTGTAAGACAGCAACACTGATACGAGTTTATAGCTCGAATTTATACACATGTAGGTCAAAGAAAAAATGGCTTAGCACTCGTAGCTCCTATGTACCGTGGCAAGAAAATATAAGTTTTAATTTTAAATGGCCTTCAGTGATTTGTGTCACATAAGTAACGCGTTTAAAGCTGTTGAAAATGAAGCGGATCAGGTAAGTAACCAGTGTTTATGAACAGTGTCTTCCCATGGGTGTTGTAAATGTCCAATTTGAGCTGTCAATCTGACCCAAAATCCGGGAAAATCTCGAAATATTTTTGTAACTTTGTGTATAAATCAAAGAAAAGTGATAAAAATGTGATACCGGTGTGCAGCTGTTTATTTCAACTTCCCATTTTCGGATATGTCTTGCAAAATCGAGGTGAATGATGACACGATTACTGCCCACAATATTTTTAGAATTATGTAGTTTGTGCGTTAGAGGACATAATAACAAGCAACGTCAATACTTTTGGTGATAGAAATGTGTTCAAAACAGTGTTATTATCATTGGTAGAATGTAAAATAGATCTTTGTACTGTGTTAAAGAAGTAAGTACGCAATACGTGTTAGAATGTATAGACTTTCTCTAACAATTTTGGTCATTTCAAATGTCCTTCATTGACTAAAGACTATTACAATAGTTTTCAAATAATATAAGTTGCATCACAAACAAGATTTAAATAAATATAGGTCAAACAAAGTGTTATTTAGTGAATCAAATTTGTTGATAACATATGACACAAAAACAGCAATAACAACTATCGAAACATTGATGTAAATTGTTTTCAATAACAACTAATTTTAATTTAAAATAGCTTTATGTAACTGATTTTAATCCCATGAAGGTTAATTATATACTTAATATACATGTATACTTTTAATTATTATGCCTATTGTATTCTATATAAAAGTCTGTTTATAAATAAAGATATTAGCTAAGGCCCACAGCTTTTACTTTTTTATTAATTGGGTCCAATTTTAAATTTAAACATATTTTAGCTTTCTATTGTTTGTGTATATTTTATTTTCTACTTCTGTATTTATACAAAATTTAGATAACTAATTTATCATACAGAACCTTATTAAACTATTTTTTTTTCTGAAGAAGTGTTAATAATAATTAGTTCATTATTGTTTGCTATCTAAAATCTTCTAGCCTTATCCCGTTTCTAAATAATCACATTACAATATCAGGGTCGAATACCTAATCTAGGGGATTTGATAAGAGGATCAGTTGTATTTTAGTGTTGCAATTATAAAAACTTCTTGCATTCAGTCTTAAACCGAAATGAAAGTAATGAATATTGATTTTGATAATAAGATAGAAAAATATTATAAAAGCTAATTAATTACCTTTCTCTCTCAAATCCAAAAAAAAATTACTATAGTGAATAGTAATTGTTCTATATTGCTGGATATCATTATCATAATAAGAGTTATGATAATGATATATTGGATATTATTGTCAATCTAATATATCTGGATTTAATACGCACTGATAATTGTAAAATAACAGAGGGGGTGATGGTTGTAATATATATAAATTCACAGAAATTCCACATAAAGTATTTACATCTGGAAGCTAACTTTCTTAAAACTCATTCCAATGAAAACTTTTGTGTGTTCTACGTATAGACCACCATCAAGGAGTAAAAGTATTTTATTTTGAGCTTGAAAAATATATTTTTAACTTTGACATGAAACAAAACCTCCGATTAAATGGCTATTCAAATATTTAATTAATGTGTTCAATACTTTATTTTGAAGCAGCTTACTTATTAAGTAGTCATTTTAATAGACTTAGCAGATGGCATTTTCTAATAAAAATATAAGGACTTAATTTGAAAATGGCAAGGACCGCCGAAAATGTTATCAATTTTTTTCTTTTTTATGGAATAAAGAAGCGAACAAGCACATGACTCCCCTGATGGTAAGAGACAATAGTGGCCTGTAGATACGATAGATGTTGTAGGTGCGTCGCTGTCCTGTGGCTGGGGTGTTACATCCAGTGGCATGCACAGGATTTTGACACTGAGTATGCAGCGAAGTATTTTGGTTACTTTTTTAGATTTTTTATTTAGTTTCATAGATTATGTGATTATGACAGTGAAATGTCACAGTTTTATTAGTTATTTATCAGCGCACATCCTGTCTCAAAGCGTAAAAAGTGCTTACATGTCTCTATGGAGTGCACGCCCCTGGTTAGGCCTGGTGTAAGTCTACCGGCTACCCTTCCCTCTGGACCGGAACACGACTATATTTTTGGGGGTAGGAATGGGTAAGGCAGGGGAACCCTACCCAGGCGAGTTGCTGCACAGCACTACCACCAGAGGTCTTGTTGGCGATGACCTTGATATTGATAGCTTATGCTCGCCTCTTAAAAGCTGCCAGGTATAAAGGCAGATGATCTATTCGACACAGTGGACCCAACCAACACAGGGAAAAATCTGTATAAAAAGTATGAAAAAATATTTACAATTTGAGAAAATAACTCAAAAACTCCTAAAATGTTTAGAGTTTATTAAAATTAGGAATAAAGTACACAGAATTTTAGAAACTTGATGAAATAACACCTTGACACTACCCAAGGATAATACAAAAGCAATTTGGTTTTGGAATGACAACCTAGGTCTCCCTGGGTAACTACAACCATCCACATTCTCATTGTATATCTGATTCAACGCAGCCTGCCGTTTCTTATTTTTACTCATACTCTTTTTCTTATCTCACTCTAGAGAATGCGGCTTGGATGCCTTACTTCACAAACATTGTAGATCGCAAGCATTTTGACTGCATTAATATTACTTTCATGCTTTTTCTGACTTACATAATGTTGAATTGCAGTAAGTTATGCAAAGCTAGTCAAGTACTCAATGTTTCGTCTTGAAGCAGTTTACCCAGGGTTCATTATATAAATATCACTAGTCCCTCACTGAAGAGGTAGACACGTACTATGCGTCTCTTGATTAGCCTCCAACATTAGATCCCATTATGTGGGGTGCAGTCAGTAGACAGGTGGTAAGTCAGTTGCCATATCAGGTACAAATTCTATTTTAGACAATGTTTTTCAGTCAAACCAAAAAGCTAATAGAACTTCGTCCTGAGTTTGATTCCCTACCTGGAAATCAAACTCAGGAAGTCATGGGTCAAAGTCTATGCTTGTCAACAGAGACAATATTATTATTAGGCAAATTATTTAACTCAGCTGATTATTTGCTAGTCTCGTTTAATTTCTATCTCCTTTTTTTTTAATTACTCAGTAATTTGAATAGAATTCATTAGCTTATTGTTTAATTCTGAAAAAGTAAAATAAGTCTATATTACTTTGCACATGTGGTCTAATAGCCCAACCACAGACATTAATACACCTAGACGTTTATCTGTGGTATCTATAGACCTCTGTTGTCTCTTATCATCAGTAGGCCTGTGTGCTTTTCACTGTCCTATATCATAAAAAGATATAATTAATGCAACAATAAAAGTAATAAACAAAATATGATGAAGTTTGTTACTGTTTCTAACAAAAAAAATAAAAACGCTAGCTGAAAACATTTATAAATTTCTCTGTTAGAAGTTATTTGTATTTTAATATTATACATATACTACTTACTTTATTTGTTTAACATACTTTCTTTACTGCCAACTTCAATAACTTATATTAGACAGAGTGTAGATGTTTTTCAATAATTACAAAAAAGTATTATATACTCAATGGTCAATAAATAAAATTTGACAAATTTACCTTTATGCACTCTTTATCTCTGTGGAATTTTATGTTAAATATTACTCTTCTGTGCATATACTAAACTTATAAAAAAGGATAGAAAGTTTTCTCTTCATTACTATTATAAAATATAAAATAAAATACCTTCACATTTATAATATTAGTACGGATTAAAAATTACCAGAGAAAACAATGTAAAGCAAAGATGTACTAACCCTAACTTTACCCACCTTACCTACCCTCACATTTAATTTGTTGGTTTGTATAAGGGCGGAAAAATGATAATAAATTACTGATATGGCAACAAAAATCTAGTAAGCCTATCTAACTGTTCATAGATTGTTAAAATTGGCCATTTGTTGTTTTTTTAAGACCATTATTGTGAGTTGGAAGGCCTTTGTATATTGTAAGCTTTATGTCATTGTTGAGATAATTATTTAGTCGTGATTTAATTGTGCACTATAATATATTTGATACCTTTGTGAATTTAACCACAAATTATTTTATAGTCTTTATGACCTCACATTCTTTTATTCACCTTGACCTTGAAGTCGGTTGAGGAGTTAGCCTACACTCCTAATGGCATCAATCATATGAGAGGCTTAGGTTCGAATCCCAGTGGAGATAAGCATTTGTATGATGAACATAAATGTCTATTTAATTATTTGTTGTCTTTTATATATATATTTTATTCTGTTTTAGTAATGTGCCATACCCATGAAACAAGCATATAGCTTACTTAGGGGTTGGATCTATTTGTGTAATTTAACCAGAGACATCTATTTATTATTAGTAATTATTTTGAGTGACTCTAACACTTGTTCCATTGTAATATGCTATACAATAAAATAACCTTTTACTTACAATAAAATACAAGAAATTTTCCAACAAAAAATGAAAATCCGCGAAAGAGCAAGCAGGACTCGTGCACGAGGGGTTCCGTACTATTATCCATACTAATATTATAAATGCGAAAGTAACTCTGTCTGTCTGTTACGCTTTCACGCCTAAACCACTGACCGATTTTAATGAAATTTAGTACAGAGATAGAGTTTATCTTGAGGAAGGACGTAGGCTACTTTTTACCGACTACATTTAAAAAGAGGATATGTTTTAACGCAATAAGTATTATTATTAGTATTAGTCGGAAATACTAAATAGCATATAATACGAAAGTCGGGCGAAGCCCCGGGCGGAAAGCTAGTTATCTATAAAAATGGAAAAAAATCGCGTTTATTGTTTGGGAGCACCTTTTATATATTATTTATTTTATTCTGTTTTAGAATTTTTATAGCGGAAACACCAATACATCATCTGTGACAATTTCAACTATCTAGCTATCATGAATACATAAAGACATGAAAATCATGTTTGTTGTATGGGAGATTTTTTTATATATTTATTTTATTCTGTTTTTAGTATTTGTTGTTATAGCGGCAACAGAAATACATCATCTGTAAAAAATTCAACTGTCGAGCAATCACGGTTAATGAGATACAGCCTGGTGACAGACATACGGACAGCTGAGTCTTAGTGATGGGGTTCCGTTTTTTATCCTTTGGATATAACCCTACCCTATAAACCCTAAAAGTAACACTTAAAAAGTGAACGTTTCACAGACGTCGCCTAGGAGCCAAAATTAGTAATCTATTCCAGGCAACCTTGACTTTCTGGCATATAAAGTTGTAATAGTGTGTAGATTTTAAACCACTTCTCATCAAATTTGTCAGGTTTATCTGTGGCCATAGTTTAGTGCAATTATGTGACTAATTTTTTTTTATCTCTACTTGTATCTACCAAATACTACTTATTGACACATATCTAAATTAATATATTTATAGTAAAATTATTTTGGCCTTTAAGTAACCATTTTCAAGCAGCAGCCAAGCAGTCACTATAGTCCGATTCCGATTTGTATAAAATATAGACAACTAGTTTTTTTCGACTTATAATACTTATTTCGTAATGTAGTCTATTAAAATGTAGCCTAAACTCATTTATAAGCTATATTGTTGTAAAATTTCATCCAAATCCGTCCAGTAGTTGCTTAGTGAAAGTGTAACAAAAATCTATACATCCATTCTTACTCACAAACTTTTGCATTTTTTTATATTATAGTAGGATGCTTCTTTTAATTATTGTAAAGGAATTTTTAAATAGTAGGTAGTTTCATGATTAATAATTATAAAGTTTTCCTCTGCATACTTATGATGTAGACCAATTACTTTTGTATTTATTTGCTTTATACATTTACCTTTGTGTTATAGTCGGAGCGTATTATGGAAGAAAACTCAATGGTCCGGGATCTCATCACTAAAATCTTGGATGAGACAGGACCTACAGAAGTCGGCAGGTATGTTAATACTTATATTTTTAAATTACTAATAATTAATAGTAACATTTTAATTATAAGTTTCTGAGTGGACTATGATATATTGTGTCCTCTGAATGGCATATTTAGTCAAAAAAACATTTTATTTAAGTTATTTTTATTATCATTACTTAGTTAAGTGAATAAAATGAAAGAGATTATACACTAGCGCTAATTACTTAGTCTTGCCATAAATACTTACTGTTACAATTAAAAATAAAAAAATATTACATATGAATTTGGAATCTTATTTTATGTTCATTGTGTTTTCTCATTTTGGCGCCACTACATTGTACAATATTTTGCTATATAAAAATTGGATTTGGTGATATAGAGAATCGAATCGCTGTGATGGCATTACACAAAGTAGGTATGGAGTCAAATGCATTTTTTAAAACACTCCATTAATCATCAATCCACTTGGTATTACTCAAATGTTTGCGTACCGGGTTATTAATAGGTACAATGAGACTTCCTCCGTTTGTGCCAGGAAGATCTAGCCGCCCAAGTGATGTTCCTACGAAAAAGGTGGTTCAAAGCAGTTAGGAAAAGAATTCAAAGACATCCTTTCCAAAAGCAAAATATTTTAGCTCGGGAAATGAAGATAGCACCTAGAACCATGTCGCGAATTTTTAGAGATGACTTAGTACTTCCAGCCTATAAGAGCCTACTGGTCATTTCTTCACTGATAAATTAAAGACGTATAAGGGTGGTAAAATCAAAACAACTACTGAAGCGGTACGCAAAGGCAGGTCACAGAAAAATTTTGTTTACGTATGAGATTTTTTTCACAATTGAGCAATATTTTAACAAAAAAAATGACAGTATTTTAGCTAAAGCACTAAGGAAGCTTCCCAATCAGTCGCCAGAGTACAACATTGGCATTATGCGACTTCAGTGTGGGTATGGTGGGGTGTTACACAGTCCACGCAGTCTTGGTTGAAAGCGAACGTTTCGGACTTCATCAAAGATGAAGACTGGCCAGCGTCTAGTCCCGATCTTAATACGCTGGATTATGATTTATGGTCAGTTTTAGAGAGTACAGCTTGCTCTAAGTGCCATGATAATTTGGAGCCCCTAAAACAATCCATACGATTGGCAGTGAAGAATTTCCCCATGAAAAGAGTGCGTGCTTCTATTGATAACTGGCCTCAACGTTTAAAGTACTGTATTGCAGCCAATTGAGACTACTACGAATAGGGTTTTTATATTTTTATTTGTTTTATATTTATGTATTAAACTTACACACTGTAAAAGTAATAAATGTTATTTGCAATTATAAGAAACATTTTTTTCTTTGTTACAGTATTTACGGCAAGACTAGGTATATATTTTTTTAAATTTTTGAAATGTAATGTTATAAGAGAAAAATATCGCTTATTTAGTCATCAACCAAAAAAAAATCTTGTTCATAACAGATAATTCTATATATTATGCACCTGGGGTATAATAAAATGTTGCTAGAAATTCTTAAGGAAATTTGTGTTTTACTAAATTATTCCTAAACTCTACTTTGGCCGAAACTTTAAAGTTGAGCTTAGTAAAAAATCATGACTATTTTTTCATATTCTTTTCAGCTCTCTCCAACCACCGGAAAAAACATTAAGTGGTTTAACAAATATTAACCAATACACAAAACATGAGTCCAACTCATTCATGCCACCGTTCAATTACAACAGTCCCTACAACTTCAATCAAAATGACACCAATTTCAACTTTAACCTACAAAACGGATTCAATACAAATGGCTTTGTCAATTATCCAGATAATGATGTCAACTCACTTCTCGGTGTCGATCCTATACCAGATACAGACACCGTAACTCCAGAACAGTTGAATTTACTTCGACTTGCCGCTCAAGAAATTGGAGGAGCCCAATTCACAAATCAAAATAAATTCGATGAGAAATTCTATAATTTCTTTGAACCGAACCAAAGAAACTCTCTTCCTGAGACCAACATGTTTTCCAATAACTTTAACCGACCGAATAGTCTTAATTTAGATATGAACTTCAACTCGAATTTTGATACTTTCAACTCGCAGAGGTATCCGAATAAATTTGACAATTTTATGAAGGACCAAAATCAGGAGTCTACTGATTTGCTTGCATATTTAAATCAGCTAAATTTAATTGACCGATCTCGAGATGAACCATTACAAAACGAATTTAAATTGCCTATCGAAATGAATGGACATTATCAAAATGATGACTTTAAGATGCAAGAGGAAAGGAACAAACTATTCTTCAACAATAGAAACTTTCAACAACCTCCAAATAAGTTTAATGGAGAGAATAACTTTTATCTAAACGATATAATGTCTCAAAATATGCCTGAAAGAAATAACGTAAACCAGAACTATGAGTTTTCAAATCAAACGAATGCGATGAATTTCAAGCCTAATGGTTTTCAAAACGAATTTCAAAGGCGTGATATGAATCAGCCTCAGATGCCTCGAGAAGGTTTTCAAGGTAATGGTAATGATCGCGGGAATTTTGATAATACATTGAACCGAGATAATTCACAGCAGGCACTTTTAAGGCAGCAGGAGTTAGCGAGGCAGATGAGTCTCCTGATGAGAAATCGACCACCACCGAACCAGTTAAACGTCGACGTGTCTTTTCTACACGAGAATACACCTTTTAATCTTGGTAAGTAGTATTTTATGCATGTATAAACTTTATAGGACATAGAAATTAATAAAAAAACCCGACCAAGTGCTAATCAGGCTCGGGCACGAAAGGTTTCGTCAGTGACGGACAACGGCATAGAAAGACCTTTTTTGTACTGGACACTCTTTATTATTAGTTGTTCTTATAGCGACAGAAACATATCTGATAATTTCAAGTTTAATTTTTGAATTCAAAATTTCAATTTCTAGCTATTACAGTTCATGAGCCTGGTGACAAATAGACAGATGGACAGCGGATTCTTAGTAAAAGGGTCCCGTATACATAAATATAATATTAAACACATAATATAAAACATACACAAACATTTTAAATAAAAACTAAATGTTATACAGATGTTAGCAAAATTAGCAATCTCCTCCAGGCAACCTTGTCTTTCTGACATATAAAATTGTAATAGAGTGTAGAATTTAAGCCACCCAAAAATTACAAATACCTACCAGTTGTCCTGCTTGCCGTTCTTCAGGTCCTATGCAACAAATAGACTATCTGCCTCCATACCAGGAAGCTCGGAATAGGCAAGCACAGGTCACTCCCAATAAGATCACTGGTGGTAGAGAAACTCACCCAGGTGACATTGTCGTTTTTTGGTCCGGAGGCTTAACCGGTAGACTTGCAAATCAGGTCTTGCAGCCTGGCCACAGGACAGTGACACATATACATTATCTATGTGTCTAAAGGTCTGTCTGCTCGTTGTTATATAGAATGTATAGATGTAATTGGTACATATTTGACAGGTCTTGGTGCACTGCTCGGCCCAAGTCCTCCAGTACCCCCACCAGTTCTTCCATCGCCGATGTTGGACATGCCAATTTTAGCACCCTTCTATGCCATGAGGAATATGAGGTGAGCATTTTAAACTTTTTTAAGAATACATGAGAAATACAAATTGTCTACATCCTATTGATACTGAAGTAAACAATCTTATTAATTTGTTCTATATTTTTCATTGTTAGCGACACTTACACATAAGCATATTTTAAAGTAAAAAACGCTTGTACTTTTTTTCATATATTTCTTATACCTAATTAAAGATATGAGTTTTTCATTTTATCTGAAAAACATATTATGTTGCCTAAGATTGTATTTGTGCCCAAAGTGGTAACAGACTTGCTACCTGTAACATCATGGAATTTAATATTGTCAGTGTATCATGGATTCATATTATGTACCTCTACCTATCCTTAAGGGCGTGACGATACCATTTATTAATTGAAAATTAATTATGAAATAGCCGAATAAATTGTTAAACTCAAGCCCTGGTGATGCTGTAAAAAGTGAAACCGGTTTTCTATTTCATAATTTTCAATTGTATGTACTACATGAAAAACTACACGTGATTTTTCCATTTCCAAACAGACCAATATAATCGTCATATAAATGCCTGTAATTGTTAAAAATTCTTGAATCTAGGTATTGTAAATGATGGGTGAGAGTAGTTGTGTACGCTAATTTCTTGAATTTGGTAAATGTTAACTTATCTACAGGAAACTATCGCAGTTACCAAACAATAATAGTTGGTTTTGTTTGTTTAAATGACTGGCATGTAAATAGTTTGTGTATTAAATAAAGTGTATTTTATTATTCTTTTTTTTTATACAAAAAACATACTAAAATACACTTTTCAATGAGAAAATATCATCGTCACCACCCTATCACCGAAAGGGTAATAACCGGCATATTATGGGGCACAAATCAAATTCCAGGCGTTATATTTACACTTATAGGTTTCTCTAAGCACAAACGAAATAGGTTCCATAGAAGATGCTAGGGCTTATATATCTAGGGTCGGCGGACTAAACCACTTAAGTCAAAAAGTCGAACTTTGAACATAAGTCAACTTATGGTTTTTATTCTATCTCAAAATGTTTAAATTGTGCGAGGTTGATAAGGTACACCACTTAATGCGCTGGGAACTATTTGAACGTGACTTAAGTGCT
>DVZL01005161.1:0-12278 GCA_018236625.1 Lasaia peninsularis
TGCTCGCCTCTTACGAGCTGCCTGGGTGGAAGGCAGTTGACCTATTCTACAACGGAACCCGGACCAACACGGGGTAATTTTAACTAGTTATACGATCTATTCATTAATATTACAGGAACTGTTTCAAATTCTAACGTTTTTATGTTAGATGTACGATATAACGCAATATGTAGCCACGCTGATTGAGTTAGGCGGCTCACGGGTGTTCCATTACCCGTATTAATTTTATAGGAAATGTGCTTTACCGTCTATAATTTAAATAATTTGATTCCAAGCCGAGTTCGCGCGGAATGACATCGCAACCCCTGATGACATCTAATAAGCTGTACCACTAGTTGCTCGCCGTAGTTTCGGAGATGACGGTATATACTTACGAAAGATAATAGATAAATCTTTTTAAAAGTTGTATAGTCAATAAATAAAATAAGACTTTTTCAGTACAAATAATTATATATAATTTTTAATTAGGACTTTTATCTGTAAGTTGTGGCAGTCTACAGAAAAATATTTTATTCTTGAGTTTGACAAACTATAGAGTACGTAACTGGAAGAGCATATTATTACTTTGTTGGCTTTGGCTGAGTTCAATATTTTTGGATGAATTTGTTGTACGTTACTCGTGGCAACAGTTTGTAATTTGTTTTTATAACTATTTTTACGAAACAGTTTGAAGTTAAATGTCGAGTGTATATTTCAGTGCAGTGGCATGGCGGTCCGGTGATGGCGGATGGCGGCGCGGAGGCGGGGTCGGAGCTGGCGGCGCGGGGGGCGGCGCTCGAGCGGGCCTACGTGCACGACGTGTACGAGCAGGCCGGGGCGGAGGACGAGGGCACAGCGCCCGCCGCGCGCGCCTTCCTGCGGGACCTCGAGCCCGGCAGCCTCGTCTGCGACGTCGGTACGTACGTAGCAACCACATGCAGCGACATCAGGCTGAACATACAAGGATCTCGAGCCCTGGACACATTACAATGGCGTTATTGCGATACAAAGCCTTACCGCTTAACAAAGCGAGACTCATCGACCCCAACTACAATATACTGATCGTATCGATCATGAGTTCCGTCCTCGACTATACAAATCAATGACGCTTGCTCCTACTCTTTTGAATAATATATTGATCGGGAAATTGATGTACAGTTATTGTATATTTATATATTATATATTTATATTTATATGAGTATAGCTTTATTACTTTTTACATATATTTATATATATATTTTATATAAAGCCAGTATTTACATACAGCAGTTGCTATATAATCTCTGCAACCCAGAAGGGAAACAGACACAGTCCTAGATCATGTTTAGTGAGAGCACTCAGAAATTCTACTTAAGTTAGAAAAACTATAAATACCAAAGTTGCTGCTTTTTTATGGGATAAGACAGCAAACAAGCGCAAGACTCTCCTGATGGTAAGAGACAACCGTAGTATATAGACATTTTAGATGTTATAGGTGCGTCACTGCCCTCTAGTCGGGATGTTAGGCTTAATGTACCGGCCACCCTTCCCGCCGAAATGGAACATGGCCATATGGTTATGGCGGCAGGAATAGGTAGGACGGTGGATCCCTACCCGGGCGAGTTGCTGCACAATACTCTCTTACCAGTGGTCCTGTTACAAATGCCGCAGGAGGCAGATGTCTAGTCTCCACATACTCGGACCAACACAAGGAAAACTACCAACAAATATAATAATAAGTTTGTATTTTTTTCCTGACGCAACGGCTGAGCGATGTTATTCTATATTTTTTATAAATATAAGACACAATTATGAATATAAGAGATATTGAAAAGACTTGAGAATTACTCCCAATTCAAGATAGATATCCTCGAGGGACCTAAAAACTTTAATCCTCGGACATTGCCGCGGGCAACATCTAGCTTTGTCGTAATATTAAAAAATCAAAATTAGTATAACAAAAGTAGTATATAAAAATCAAAATTTATATGCTTTGAATAAATAAATAAATATAAAAAACTCTGTACCGGCCTAAACAATCTTGTTTTCCAACTGTTTTAATTTATAGTAATATAATATTCCAATATCTATTTTTCTATATTTATAAGAATCCGTTACAAAAGGAATAAGAACCAGTCCCCGTTTCCCCGTGCTGGTCCTCTGTGTAGAACTGACCACCTGCCACCCACCAGGCAGCTCAGCGGCGGGCATAGGTTCACTGGGTCACTACCAACATGACCACTGGTGGAAGAGTGCTGTGCAGCAACTCGCCCGGGTAGGGATCCAACACCCTACTCATTCCTGACGAAATAACCTGAGGGTATGATAACCGGTAGACTTGCACTTCAGGTGTAAGATCCCGCCCACAGGACAGCGACGCACCTACAACATCTATGGTGTATACCTATATGCCGCGGTTGTCTCTTACCATCAGAAGATGCGTGTGCTTATTCACTATCTTCTCCCATACAAAAAAAAACCAGTCCATCTTTTTAACAATTCTTAGTCTTATTTAAATAAAAAACTGTCTCGGCGAACTTGTATTATGTGATTTTTTTAATTTAATATTTCAACGTTTTATAGGTCACTATCCTAATCCACATCAAATCCGAAAATATAAAAATCATAGGTACAGCCATTCTTGAGTTATAAATGTAATCAACCCGAGTTTATAGCATAAAAGAACAAACAATCAAGTTAAATCGATAAAAATAAAAATGCGTCCAAATACGATTAGCGGGTACGAAATACGAATGGGAACGACATAGTGCAACCTAAATACCAACTTTAATCACTATTTGCGATAACAGCCGCGATACTCTCATAAGAGGGTCGATGTGGAGACTATCGATATTATATTAAGTCGATAGATAATGTCTGGGTTGTCGACGTGATTCGTTAAATTTGTTTATTATAGTTTGATTCCATTTTTAACAAACAAACAATAAAACAAGTGACTAGAGGCATAGTGGGCTACCCGTTGGAAAACAGTCAATGTCTGTAGACATCGTCAACACAAAATTAATTGCCGGTTTCTGAACCTTCTCTTAAAAATCTCCATGTCTTTAAAATACAGTTCTGATGATGTTCGAAAGTTTGCTCGTTTAAAGTACTTTTATGTCAAGCGAACTATTATGATTCAAAATTTTAGTATAGAGGCAATCAGATACATTTTATAATCTGAAATTGCAGAAATTTACTCTTGTTTAAAATATTTTAAGTTATTTTTCTAAATTCCCAACTTTGCAACTTTTTAGTCTTTTATAACTTAACATTACGTAGAAGTTATAAAGTAAATTTAAAAGAAAAGGTTAAGTAAGCTTTCGTAATTTGCTTCGTAATTTATTTCTATTCGAATTTGCTTAGATACTCCCACATTAATGTTGAAGTCATCTTAACCTTTTGTTTAATGAAATTATTTAGCGGCACACAAAGTAAATAAAATTTAACAGTATTCTAACAGGAGTACAGGAGAATGTTGTTTGACACCCACACAGGATGTTAATTATGTGAAAGGATAAACATTACAGTACTCTAGCATGAACATATATCGACTATTAAGTTAGTATTACCTTAACTTGTGGTCTAGCTACATACTACGTTATTCTAGTACGCGCTACGATTTTCGTTACTTTATTTTTAAATGTTACTTTTACTTCTTTTAGAGCTTTTAGACTAGAAACTCACTCTCATAACCAGCCCAATAATTCAATATTAATAATTTAATAATCACATATGATATTAAAAGAATGCTAAATAATATAAATATAACAAAGTATTCATTTAAATCTCTTACTTTTGATATTCCATACAATCAGTTGGTGTAATAATTGGATTTAACAATATTACGTCTAAAATCCGCCATTTCTCTCTGTGTACAAGTTTGCGAGTCTTAAACTAAAGATTCATTTAAATGTTTTCGGATGACGCGGACGCGGCGAATGCACTTTAACTGTAAAAACTTTTTTTTCGATTTCATTATGAATTGTGTCGTCGATATCCATGAATATTTTTTTATTTTCAAAAAGCATTGAATCAATTATTATAAAATATACATTGGACCACACGGAAAACACCACCTTTCAAATGAAAAGCGAATCATCAAAATATTACACAACGATCAACATATTACAAGCGAAGACACATAAGTCGCATAATACATATTAGTCCGAATCAAGAAACCTCCTCCATTTTTTAAAATCGGTAAAAAAATTAGGTACCTACTAGGACATGTAGGACTCAAAACACACGAACTGTTCTCTGGAAGCAGTAATATAACCTCTACAAGTCAGACTTAACGTAAACTAGCGCTTAACAATATTTTTAAATGTTTTACCATTTATACATATACAAAAAAATTGCACATACATTCAAATTTTTACGGCGATCCCTTACGAGGTAGGCTGAAAGTATTAAGTGCCAAGTTGCACAATTTCTACGTACTTCTACAACTTCCTCCACATTCATCACTCTATTTATACGACGTCGATTTCGGAGACTCTATGCCCCACCTTCGTATAATCCACTATTTATTTGGTCGTAGAATGTCACCCTAGGTCTCCCTGGGTCTCCACAATATATGCCTAGATTATCATTTCACTTGCAGCAGAATGATAGATTATGTCACGTTCCAGGTTGCGGAAACGGAAAGTACTTGAGTGTGAATCCGTCTGTGTTCACGGTGGGCGGAGACAGGTGTACGCGGCTCGCCGGACAGGCACACCACCATAATAATGAGGTAATCATTTATCATTTTTATTTTCTTCTCTTTTAGATAGCTCTGGGTTCTGCTTCGTCCTAACGTTATCTTGTTTCTGATATTACTATACCTAATCCAGGGGATTTGACGAGGACGCCCATACTAACACGGAGTGTCTGTTGCCAGGGCAAATTCTAGGGAAGGTAGAATTCGAATTCTCTCTCTTCCTGCACCTGTACCTCTGACTACATTTTCGGGAGTATATGCGTGACGAAATTTATTTATTTATTCGTGGTGTTAAGACCGTTAGCCGCGTAGGGTTCCGGGTTTAATTCCCAGGTCGGGCAACTTTTCTTAAAATGTTTTTTAGATTTTTCTGGGTAAGCATTACATAGCCCGGGATCGGAATGTGTCCGAAGTGGCGATAGGCTTGCCACCTATCACATCACAGTCCTAGTACCTTGGCTAATCGTGGATATAGTATCGGTATATCTACTGGAGTCAAAAATCGATTCCTATCAGAAGCAATCATTTCTTGTTTTGTATTTAAATCAATTCACTGAATTTGTTTAGAGATATTATTAATTTGCTTCAGGTGGTCGTGTGTGACAACTTGTGCCTGCCGTTCCGGGACGAGTCGTTTGATGCGGTCCTATCCATTGCGGTTGTCCATCACTTCGCGACGGTGGAACGGCGGGCGATGGCGTTACGGGAGCTTGCCAGGATCACCAGGATCGGGGGGCGGCTCCTGCTGACTGTGTGGGCGATGGAACATGAGGGGAGAAACTTTCATTCACAAGTAGGTGACAAATTTACATTTTCCTGCTTCTTTGTATATGCCACATACAGGGTAACAACCTAAAATATTATAAAAAATACTGTAAGGAGAGTTTATTTTTGTAAACTGTACTAACTATATTCAAGGAAATTTAATGTGATAGCTTGTCTGACAATCGAACACGACATGGGAAAACGGCATATGGGAGAACCATACTGTAATAGACAATTGTGGCCTATAAACACTATAGATGTTGCAGGTGCGTTGCCGTCCTGCGACTGGATCGTTAGGCCTCATGTGTAAGTCTATCGGCTACCACGCCCTCTGTTTAGTTTCATTCATTACTTTTTGACCCCTTCATTAATTCCTAATTCTATGTACAAAATTTATTTGTGTTATTTTTTTTAATATTATAAAATAAAACTTACTAATGATCGAGTCCTTCGACTTGTGCTGCAATATGAGCGATTTTTATAAATAGAGATAATAAATCATTTTTAAAATACACACAAAGTCTTTTGTCAGTAAAATAATTTATTTACATTTTTAAGATGTGGCACAATCATGGGACGTCCGATAGCGCGTTGTTTTTTTGGATTTGGATGGAAATAAGCAGATCTCATCGTCTAGAGACACGATAAATGTTATAGTATTATTACAAAACAATTTAAACAATAGTTGAATACACATCTAAATAAGCTTTGCTTAATATGTAACTCTCAACCAGTGACCTGTTGCCACGTCATCCACGTAGCGTGAATGATTTTATATAAAGTTTAGTTGCACATACGTCTCAATTGCTTTATGGTAATGGCTGGTATTTACCTATAGTGTAAATTTTCCAGTAAAATTATACCTAAAACCGAAACACGATAATGATGAGCAACAACAACTGTCACTGTCATGACAGAAATCAATTCTACTATTTATAAATGGTAGTAATTAAACAGATTTCTTTTTAATATCATTATACGCCTCTAAAAATCTACATTGCCTTCTATATTACTAAGTCAGCCACAATCAACACGAGTCTAAGTGTTACTACCTTAGCCACTAGTTATGTTCTATGTAAGACACTCTAAATACAACTCAGTATTGTGGTTATTTTTAACATCTAAATTTGCAATATGCATTCAAGCAGTAAACTTCTAAAATATTAATAAATGACACCAAGAAAGTATTTGAATTAGTTTCTAATGTTGTAACTCAGTACATTTAAAATTTAACTCGTCCTACATTAATTAATCGTCAAAATTGATCTAAAATTGTCATCAAATATTATAAGTTAGCATGTAAATTCCCCGTGTTGGTCCGGGTCCTCTGTGTAGAATACCTGCATACCTAATAGCAGTAGTACCAGGCAACTCGTAAGAGGCGAGCATAGGTTAAATGGTTCACTACCAACATGACCACTGGTGGTAGAGTGCTGTGCAGCAACTCGACCGGGTAGGGATCCACCGCCTTACTTATTCTTGTCGCCATAATGACGTTGTCTTTTTCCTGTCCGGAGGGTAGGGTAGCCGGTAGACGTAAGGTCTAACAGCCCGACCACACCTACAACATCTATAGTGTCTATAGGCCGCTTGTATCTTACCATCGGGAGACCCGTGTGCCTGTTTGCTGTCTTATCACAAAAAAAATTAAATAATTAAATAAATAGTAAGTTATGGCCGTCGTACAGTGACTGTATGACTTTTTTCACGATAAAAGAATAAAATGAATTAATTTACGCGCTAAGTTATAATATTTGATCTATTTTGTTGAAGCTTAAATTATATTTTTTTGGAGGAACTTATGTTGAAGCTGTAAAACGTTAACTGATGATGAGTTGGAAAATCCGTGGATGAAATAGTTTGTTAGGTGGCAATTATCAATGGACAAGTTAAAATAATTATTGAACTTTACTTGATGCTTTACTTTCAAAGAGGAAACATCTAGTTGGTGATGTAAAGAATATGAATTAGTGTATTAGAAGCTATCTTATTTTTCCATTGCTTAATTATAAAATGAGAAGTTTTATACCATTGCTAAAAAAATGTGGCTTGACTTATTATTTCCCTTTATAAAATAAAAATACTAGAATTTAAATAATCAGTTATTTTTTTCCATATGTGTTTTTTTTCCTAGGCTATATAGGCCTCTCGTCAGAGATAAGCTCACCTTTTATGCAACACAACGTTTACAATAAAGTTTTATATAAATAAATAAATGAATAATAAGAATATAAAATATTCGTTAAATGCCACGAACGAGGTTCTACGAGCGCCACTATCTACCACCAAATCGTCTGTTTAAATCTCGATCGTCAACAAAAGTAGATATATAAATATAGGTAGTGACGCAGATGTAGGATTCGATGCTTCTTTTTTATATAAGCCTGGCGTACATACTCGTATAATACATACATTACGCAAGGTCCCCAGCGCGGCCCACAGTCGAGTACACGCATGTCGTATGTTCCAGGACGTGCTGATCCCGTGGCGCTGGGGGGGCGGCGCGTGTCCCCCGCCGCCGCCGGCGCCGCGCTTCCTCTCCGTCGAATACGACCAGTGAGTACGCGCTCCTCGTACGGCCTAGGCGGCCGCCGTAGTCTCGCCCTCTGAACAATGTATACCGGCCTTCGAACCGACCGACGTCGATTTATTTGTCGCAAAATTGTAATTTTATGATGACTATAGTCCTGTTTAAAAACACCCGCCGTACCTTTTAATTATCAGCCTCGACGATGTGCCGCCTTGTGTTTTGGTTTTGATTACGACGAGGGCGCCCCGACCATTACTGTGACTGGTAAAGAAATGTCACTTCAGAAGTGACAATTATCTATAGAGATAGAAAATTCAGAAAACTAAAATCATTTTCAGCTATGAGTGGGATGGATAGGAAAAGTATTTACCCTTCATTTGCACCCTTAATATTGACGCAGGACCTCTCTACAGTACGTTACGCCGCTGATTGTATAAGATAACCGTTACACACAGATTCGCAAGTTAGGCTTACTACCTCGGGATGGTGAATGCGAAAGCGACCCCATCTCGTTCCTAGACGGGCGGCGGGACGGTCATCGTGAGGTTTTTAGTCGGTAGTCTGCGACATAGCCCCGTATTACAAATAGTGGCACGGGGCTATGCCGCAGGATTCCAGACATAACCCATCGCTCCCCCCGGAGTGGTGGGTATCCATAAATGGATTTTCCTCACGTGAAAAAAAAAGGGTTACTACCTCAGAACAAGACTTGGCCACACACGTCGCTTACTGCTTTCGGTGTCTACCAGCGACTTATATTTGTAACCATCAGAAAATACGTCCGTTTGTTTGCCTTCCTTCCATAACAAAAAGTTGTATCGGTAGTGATTATCAGCCGTTTTTCTTGTAAATTCGGAAAAAAGAAAATAAAAAAAAAATATTTCATTTCTTTTGTCACCTTTAACATCCACTATATTACAAAACGGAAATTGCGTCACTTCTAAAAACACAATAATATTTCTTGGAAAATTTCACATAATTCTTACAGCAATTTAATAACGAAATAATCTTGTTAGCATTAAGTGATTTATGCATATAGTAGTAACAAATAAACTATTTCAGATGCTCTGAGCCGTGGAAAAATCGTGAGGGTTCACCAGGATCTTCATCGCTCTCATCGCCGAATGAAACTTGTTATTCATTTGTACGACGGGCACTCCAACGATTAGCTGGAAGACGATCATTTCTACCTTCGTGGAGTATCAACCAGAGAGCGAGTCAAAGACCATGTCCTAGGCCTGAACCACTTGCATCAGATCTACCTATTGAATTGAGAAGGCTAGACGAAGTACTGCCACCTCGATTAGTGTCACAACCATCAGATGCTTCAACGATGAAATCGAGGAGTTTAACCGATATTGCTGACATAGATCGTCATGCACTTGTGAGGTCTAGATCTAGTCTACCCAGTTTAGGTGGAGATGACAGTGAATTTGTTCCAGTAGAAGAACCAACACCCGAAATTGTCGAACCTCGTAAGAAACCAAGACTTGTAAAACAAAAAAAGTCTATTAATGAAGACGATGCTGAAGAAGACCTTGACAAACCCACAGATATGAAAAGTTTAGTTGAAGAAATGCCTAATTTTAAAATTCATACTCATAAATTACAAGGAAAGAAACCTGGAGTGTTTAAGCAAACTTCATTAAATGAAGAACTTATGTCCGCTGAACGTTTGAGAGAAAAGGAACGCTTAAGAAAAAATATCCAAAAGCAAGCATCACTTAACGAAGAGTATCTATATCGGAGGCCCGGTACATTAGATTCCATTCGTGACTCGATATTTTCAACATCTGCAACAACCGCTAAAAAGTTTCAATCTCTAAAAAATGGTCTTACAAATAAGTTCAAAACCTCAACAACGAATATAGATAAAGTAACTGTATTTGTAAGAATGTTGCAAGGTTGGAAAAGTCATGGACCTGTGCCTGAAGTCTCTACACCTAGCGATAGTAATGCAAATAATGAAAAATCTCAACCAGAACGAAGACATTCAAGAGAAGATGGTTCAGATTCATCAAAAGATAGTAGCCTCCAAAGTGATACCAGTGTGGACTCGGAAGATAGTTTTGCATCAGTCATATTTGTACCTAAAGCTGATGGATCTAGCGACCCCTTGTCTCCAACGCCACTATCACCGGGACCTACATCACCACGATTGAAAGTATCATCAGTGCCTACATCTCCGAGAATGAAAAACTCTCCTGGATTACCATCACCTAGAATAAAGCAAGCATTCCCACTGATTCGCCCACCTGCTTCGCCAAACGCTGTTCAACCTCCAAGTGTTGGTGCAGTACATAATAAAATACTTGTCGCACAGTATAGTTTGAAACATTATTCTTCAACCACTCCTAATAACAACGTAACGCAACAAAAACCACAATCAAAGAGTCAACCCAATTCACCTCCAACACCAGAAACGGAAGAAAAATGTTTAAAAATAGAACCACTTGCACCTCTTACAATGGAATTTTTTGAGACCATCGACCCTATCCCTCCAATTAGTGAAGAAGAAGAAACACCATCAGAAGTAACAAAGGAACTCATTGCAGAAATTAATAAAGACATAGAAGAAATTAATAAACTCACAGTTGAAACTGAAGACTTAAAACCTAGAATACTATTGCAAGATGTGAAATCCTATCCAAAAATAACTTTACAAACAGTAGCTGAACTTCCAGAAATACCTCAATTCAAACCTAATATTCCTCCTCCCAGTCGTTCTCCTACAGATCAATTAGACTCAAAACTCGCTGATAAAAAAAGAAAAGAAAGGATACGACAAATAAAAGAAATGCTAAATAAGGGTATTCCTTCATTAAATGTTAGCAGAAGGCCACCGTTCCCAATAGTGAGAGGCACTAGCAAGGCGGAGCCAATTGCGAAAAGCCAGCCTCAGTTAATGTCATTAGTACTGTTCAATCCTGCTACAGACGACATGGACAGTGACTCAAGCGGTGTTTCCTCTCCGGACTCCGTGGACAGTGTTATCAGCGTGGTTCCGGATGAACTCCGAAAAATTGCAATGGAGAAAGGTAAAAATTATGCCTACAGTTATTTATTTTATATTCTGCATTATTACTTATTGCCTTTTCTGAAAATGTAAATTGTCTCGTTTTATCTACGTCTTGTCGTATTATTTACATAAAAAGGTCCTCTTTGAACGTCCGAGTCATATTAAACTGACTTATGGATTTCATCAGGGAATCAAGGATACATGGTCAAGTCAGTAACATGAGAAAACCCTGTTTGTTAATAACATGTGATCTAATAATTTTCTTATCCTACTGCCCGAGGAACGTATACTAATTTTCTGGTTGATGGAGTGTCAGTGGATTTTTTACCGAAAAGCCATAGCTCAAGTCGTTAACAAAGTGGTGACTACAGCTAATAATATTATAAATAGTAATTGCTCATAAGGTCTAACAGCCCGACCACTGGACAGCGGCGCACCTACAACATCTATTGTGTCTATAGGCCACGGTTCTCTCTTACCATCAGGAGACCCGTGTGCCTGTTCATTGTCTTATCCCATAAAAAATCTAATATTTTACTCGTAACAAAATTAAATATATTTATTATTAATATTTTTTCCCCGTGTTGATCCGGGTCCATACCATCTGCATCCCTACAAGGTGGCTCGTAAGAGGCGAGCATAGGTTGACTGTATCACTTCCAATTGCACACTGCAGCAACTTGCCAGGGTGAGGATCCACCACCTTACGTATTGCTGTCGCCATAATGATATTGTAATGTTTCGGTCTTGAGGTTAGGGTAGCCGGTACCGTATAAATGATGAAGACCGGCACATATGTTTGTTTGTTTCGCTGTTTCTTCTCCTGACTGGCTAGGTTTGGTAACGGTGGTAGTTTATGGTAGACAGGGTTTAAATAAGTCGTGTGAAAATAATGTTTTTAGATAATAAGATAACTATATGGTACATAAATAAATATAAATTATATTTTAAAATATTTGCACAGCAATACAATATATTTTTATATGATATTGGAAGGCAAACAGCAGACGGATTTCCTGATGGTAAGAAATACACGTCGCCTATAGACACCAAAGGTGGAACGTTGGTGCGTTGTCAACCTGAGGCTGGGATGGTAAGCTTCTTGCGTGATAAAATTTACCGGACACCCTCTCCTCCAAACCAGGACGCGACAATGGTGAGCACTGACGCTATTGCAGTAGGAATAGGTGAGGCGGTGGTACCAATCCGGGTGAATCGTTAAAAACTCTACCACCTAGTCAATGTCACGGTGTTGGTGACAATAGACCCTGTGTTCGCCTCTTACGAGCTGCCTGGGTGGA
>DVZL01005162.1:0-12277 GCA_018236625.1 Lasaia peninsularis
TTTTTTACCTTGTACAACATCTATGTGGAACGAATTACCAGCGGCGGTATTTCTAAACGGATACTACTTAGGACCTTCAAGAAAAAAGCAAACTTAACATCAGGAGAGCCCAGTGCTTGTTTGCTGAGATATCCCATAAAATAATTTTAGATGTTTCCATTCTTTTTTAATGTAGCATAATATGACTGCGGTTTATGATAAATAAAATATATCTGCGAAAAAATTAACACTATATTTTTTTTTTGTAAATAATATTTATTACAAATGCACAAGCACTAAACCTATAATTCACAAACACTAACCTGTTTTAATTTTAATTTTTTATATTAAAATTATCAACAAAACGTCCTAGCTTTAGCCTTCATACGGATTTCCTTACTAGTATTTGCTTCTAATGTTTCCTTCACTGTTAAGCAGAAAATTTACTTAAGTATGAAATACTTGTGATATATAGCGGGTTATCAACCTTGACTACCGTAATAGAAATTCAAAGCACTATCCATTCAACCGTCGAACTACTACGTATAGACGATTTAAGAATATAACTCCAGTTGGTTATTTCCAAATACGCTTTTATTAATATTATCCATCCAGAAAAGGCTTACGAGATATTGATAGACATAACGTTTACTATTGGACAATTTATTACATTGGACACAATATGACAGGGCATCAATCATTTTTATCTGTGGAAAATAAAGAATCATCTGATAACGGTGGAACGAAATGAATGGGTATCGAAATATAAAACGATTTACGCCACCCTGATGGAGAATCTAACAAAGTGTTTGAAATAGAGAAAAATTTGGAGCAATTTAACGCGTTCTTCGATTGAAATTGCTCAGTTTTTTCAAATCTCTTTCCACGCTCAAAGGTTGTTAATATAATGGAAACTGAAATGGAAATTTAATTTTAATCGTCTAAGTGTCATATTATGAATTTTTTTAAAAGGAGGAGTTTCTGTATAGTTCGGTGAGCGCTATTTTAAGCATTTTCATCTTAGCCTTTTCCCATATTATTTCAAATGATATCGGGGTCGGCTACCTAATTAAGGGTATTTGACTAAGACATCAGTTTTTTCAAAAAGCTACTGCCATTTGACCTCTGCAACCCAAAAGGGAAATTAGACCCAAACCTAGATTAGGTCGAATCCAATAAATCCTGTTTTTTTCGCAATGTTTTCCTTCGCCCGTAAGAGCATTCATAAAATCTATATAAGTTGGAAAAAGTCATTGGTACATGGCAGGGTTCGAACTGGGACTAGCAGAATATAAATTCGAAGCGCCTACCGCTAGACCACCGAGGCTCCACAGGAAACCAGGTAGTATTTTAAAATGTTTCTGATAAGTTTTTCTGATGGTACATTAGTTTTGATAATAGTTTCAGCTATTTTCTTTGTATTAACTTATTAATAGTTTTTCTAGACAAATAAATAAAATTGGAGTGTCCGTATGTAATATTTGAATAACCACTTTTTACTAAAACTTATCCACCACTTACCTTTTACCGTAGAACCCTCTATGTGCGAGTCCGACTCCCACTTGACGGATTTGTATTTTAAGACTTTTCGATGGGTCCCATTTAAAGCTTATACTAGAAATAGATTTTAGTATTTTGATGTAATAAAGTGTGTCCCTTTTTATACTTCCATAATGATATAAGTAATAATCGTTATAATGAAAGTATATAACGATTGTAATAATAATAATAGCCCCATGGTCTAAAGTTTAACTTATTATCCCGAAAACCCAGACCGATAGCACCTCAGGGAAATCCTATATCTTTTTCCGCGAGTACAACGGGGCCAATGTTAGCCCATTATAAAAGTTTTATTTCCCCATTTTATTCCACACAGACCATAGTTGCGATGTAATAAATGTATGGAAAATTATCACGTCCCTGTGGTGAAATAAAATACAGTTATTGTAGTAACGGCGTACTTAGTCGACGACTATAAAGATAGAACTGCATAAAGCTTAAAAGTTGGTCGATTAAATTCTAAGCGGTTGTTATGATTCAAAGGTTGTTCTTTTACGTAAACTGTTATTGTCAACGAACTTATAAAGGTTGTAGTGTATTTTTAAAAGCTTTTATTTAACTTGCATTGTATGTATGTAAAGTTGTATGTTCGAATGGAATATTAGAATTCAATTTTGAGGTAGATATCTTCACCCGATTAAGCTGAAATTTTGTATACACGTTTAGTTTGGATGAAAATGTACGATAAGGTACATGACATCGTTCTAAATCCAATATGGCGGACCTACCAAGATGACGGAATTGTTGTTTTTAAAGCACTTCTACAATATGGGTATCAAATGAAAGGGCTCGTTGAGAGCAACTCGAGAAATAATAAAAGCTTTTCCTGAAAAACTTTTCATTTATAGTTTAGGAATGTATAAAATAAATAAATAAATAAAAATATCATAGAGAATGCTTTGATTTTACATAACGCAACTTGCTAAACTTAATATACTCATATTACCTATGAAAATTAAATTATTCAGAGAAATCGCACTAAAACTGAGTAAAATGTCTTTGAATATGTTGGACTTTAGTAAGAAATGGTGCAGAAAAGAAGAAACTATAAGTTAGATATTATATCTCTTCAAATATTCCGAGCTAACTTACAACTGGAACTACTGAGCTCGTTCGGGAGTCGAGACCGACTCGACGTAATCTTGCGGGAATTTCTCATATATTCAGCACTAACATGTGAATATTAAGTGAATTTGCTACGTATTTTAAATTTCATTGCATCCTCGAACTTTCTGGAATCAAAAGGAGCTTACAAAAAGGATTTATTACAATATGCTCGAGAAACATCAAAGTCTCATTATCAAATATTTGGTCGGAAAGTTCAATGTTTTTACTGAAATTACTTACCAATAGTTATGATATAAAGATTGATAGCTAAAGTTTTGAGGCAAAAATAAATACTGATATTTTTTAAATGCGAGTATCGTTAAGTTTCAGTGGTTTTGGCCATTTGTATGAATTAAACAGTTTCATATCCCGTAATATGTGATTATAGGTATTTGGCATGTTTCCAACAAAATATTTACAAAAATTAGACCTGAACGTTGTTATAAACTTTATTACTTATAAAAGCTTTTACACGTTTAACAAGCTTTACACTACTTTAAGTTAATTCAGAATCCAAATCCAATGGCGGCCTATTAAAGATGGTGAAAATTATCCTCACGTGTGTGTTTTTTTTAATATATAAAACACTAGCTGTGCCCACGCCTTTGTCCGCGTTTTTATTTAATAATTTTATTTAATACATTTGTAAAATAAAATTCTTAAATTAAAGTAGCTTAAGCCGGTCTTTATGACATTAGCTGTCTTCCAGTGAAAGTCGCGTCAAAAAAGTCGACTATAGCGGGTACAAACAGACAGACAAAAATTCTAAACAAAATCTTTTGACATAAGTCTCTAGTAAATATACCTAACATGTACACTCAGTAAAAAAGCGCTGATTTTAATATTACATACAGACACTCTTATTTATTTGTATAATTAAGAATAATTTTTACATCCACGAAGGGGTAATGGTAGGAATATTCTAATAGTTTATTAACCATTTTCACAAAATCCCTATGTTGAAACTTTTTGGCAATACATTAATATATTTTTTATATTACTTTCAGATAAATTTGAGTTAATCTACGCGAAGAAAGTAATAGGTGAGTAATATAAAGACGATGAAAAAATGCATCACACAACAAACAATAGCGATCCGATAATCAACATTTGATGAAGTCTAACATGGATAAGGGAAAGAAAAAAAATAACATTAATGGAAAATACAAGAAGAACGGTAAAACAGGAAACCACGACGAAGTAATCACAACGTGCTGCCTCTGTGTTAAAACAGACAAAAGTAAAAAGAAAACTTTGATAACCGGTTGTATCACAAATTTGGGAATTTTCGTAATATTGCTCATTTACACTCTGGTTGGTGCTTTTATATTCTTAGCTATTGAAGGCAGTGCTGCTAAAGTACACCAAAAGACGTTAGCAACAACGTCATATCAAGCGAACGAAAATAAAAAGGTTCTTACAGTTCCAAAAGCTAACCACAGTATTGCACAAATTAGTGCGGAACTCAGAGCTCAAACAGTAGAAAGTATATGGGAAATAACTGTTTCATTAAATATACTTTACAAAGAAAATTGGACTAGACTTGCTGCTCAAGAAATAGCAAGATTTCAAGAAAAATTAGTAGCAAGGGTCGCTACTGACGTATCAGAACAATATGGCGATATTAAGGCATTAGAGTCAGCTTCGTTTATTACAGACGAATACGACTGGAACTTCGCAAAAGCATTTCTTTACTCATTAACAGTTCTAACTACAATAGGTAACGTATATTTTTAATTGTATATTTTTTTAAAGAATCGGTGGTTTCTGGTGATTAATTATATTCATATAAATTAATGACTGATAATGATTTCTATTTGTGCTACAGTAGTCTTAATACATTTAAAATGTCAGTTAACTCTCTACTTTATAATCGTTGATTCATTGATCGCTATTGTTAATTAATTGTTATAATTAAAATTACCAGTTTTAAGGACTATTATTTTGTTGAATAAATTGTAATCAATTACAAATTAATAATTTTAACGTAAAAAAACGATTTTAAAATCGTTTACAAAATGAACATACTTTTGTTTATATTCCAGAGACTTAACACGATTGCTATAAAATTTATACAGAATCACCATTTAGCTATGCTCAATACGCCACAAAAATTGTCGGAAATATCCAAAAAATGGAAGATTTAGTTAAATTGCTTAATATCCTTATTTTTTTGTATAAAGTAACTGTACTGGCGAACTTTCTAGTTTATATCTACAATCCAGCCGGCAAGACTTAATTTTATTTAATCCTCGACCCTCACAGTATTATCCGCGCCACACTTTTGCGGTTTGCACTTTAAATATTATGTATATTGTCGTGTGATTTTAAATATTACAGCGTTGTTATACGTAAAGTCAGAATAAAAAAATGTCAGAGTAAAGGAGTTTTACATATAATTTGTGTAACGTACTTTATCAATGATTGATTTCAGTTATTTACAATATGTTTGAATTTTAAAATGTTTATGATTACACTTGGGTCTACTGAGTTTATAAGATTTTCTATATATTATATATTCTATGATTGTAATATAATTGTTTTTGATTTTAGGTTATGGAAGTGTAACACCACGAACAGCTTTAGGAAAAGCCATTACCATAGGATACGCTATTCTGGGGATACCATTGACACTTCTATATCTATCTGTAGTAGGAGCCCTTTTGTCGAGGTTGGCTCGTAGTATTTTCAGTGGAACTGTTTGTTGTTGTGTTTGTATTAAGTGTGGTTATTGCTGTTTGGACGAAAGAATGCTGATGTCAAAGGAAAGGAAAGAAGAAAAGATCAGGCGTCATGATGATTATAAAAGCCATGCCTTGCACATGCAAGAGCCGTATTACGTAAGATCACCATCTGGTACTATAATATCTGCATCACAAGCAAACAGTTTAAGTACAACTTCTATAAAAGACAAAACTCAAGGACTAAACTTTCTCAGGGATTGCGATTCACTGAGTTGCGCTGATACCGATTCAAAAGATTCACTGAGTGGATTTTCTATTCTTGGACCAATATGTTTGTGTCTTGCAATCATTTTCGTATACATTTTCTTTGGAGCATTTGTTCTTTATCAATTAGAAGGATGGAGTCCTATTGATGGTATTTATTTTTGTTTCATGAGCCTAAGCACAATTGGATTTGGCCATTTGACACCTGGACTATCCCAAAAGAATGGTGCATCATCAGGCACTATTTGGTTTTGCTCAGTTTATATAATTGTAGGATTATCCCTCACGGCCATGTGCTTCAACGTAATACATGATGAAATTGTTCACCGATTAAGCCATCATGAGAAAATCTTAAGGGAAAACAATCAAAAAGTCATGACATCGGAGTTCTTGCATAGATCTTGACGAGATGGAAGTGGAAACTTGACCGATGAGACCATAATTAATTCTGAAGAGGAACCCCTGCCTGATGTTTTTCATCATGTTTCGAACTATAGATGTGAAGGAAGCGCTATTCGCAGGTGCGTTCATACCCCAAAGAAAGATAAAGGGCCAGAAAGGGTGACGCTAATGTAAGAAAAATTTTAGTACACCTATTTGAATATTTAGGTTAAGGACTTTCAGTTTCCACCAAGTTATAGCTTTCACAATCTTCTAATATCTAACTTGATATAGCACAAATCACAGAACTATCCTAATTAAAAATGATGATACTAAGTCACAATGTTTAAAGGTAATTTAACAGTCACCATAAAAACAAATTAATTAGCTATTATTCTTTTTTAAGAGTGTGAGTCTATTTATAATTCAAGAACGGCTGAATCGATTTGGATAAAATTGGCAAGGAGATAGCTTAGAATTTTTGGTTGGTTTAATCAAGATGCCTTTGGTCTTTATGAAATTTTGTGTGCATATCGGATAGGTCTGGGAATCAGTTAACAACTACTAATCATACCCCTATGCGAGCGGTACGAAGGTCGAACGCTAGTTGACAATAAATAATTACAATATCACCTTCAATAAAAAATCAGTTTCTGTTATGTTGCTAGAAGTCCTAGCTGATTTAAAATATTTTTAAATGAAAATGATATCTATAAACAGCTGTTATTTTAATATTACATACAGAAACTACAACTACTTACTACTAAAGAGGTAAGGTATGATAATAATTCAGGTGACCTAGTTTCTCCCTTAATATGATTTCCTGTATCTACAGAAGCATTGATGCGGTGACACCACAACAATGCAGTACAGATATCCGAATATTATATAAATTTTACTAACATTGTAATTACAAATATATTAGATAAATAAATATAAATAAAATATATTATCGCAAATCATTTATAGTCGTGTGTGACTCTAATGTTTGCCTACTTGAATGTAGGTACTAGGTAAAAATATTTTTTATGCATTTTTTTCTAAATTTTAGTTTTTTAAAATTTTGTTTGCATAATAATATAAGACATCTCATTAAGTCAACTTTAAAACATAATAAAATTCAATCTTTTTAAGCTGATTTTTATATTTTTTATTTTTATGGTGACTGTACAAACTTTCGCGACAAAAATACTATTACTGCCATATTTTTAAAAAATCGTCCAGCTGGATTTTTTGTGTACAATTACGTCGTCATCATACTCAATGTTTTATCTTTTTTATAATTATTATACGACTAGCTGTACCCCGCGACTTCGTCCGCGTTTTTATTTAATTATTTTATTTTATGAATTTCTAAAATAGAATTCTAAAATAAAAGTAAGCTGTTCCTTATTACTTCAGCTATCTGCCAGAAGTCCCGTCATAATCGGTCTAGCCGTTTCAGAAATTAGCTTTAAATTATTTTGGTATATGAACCGACTTGGTAAACATAAATATGCGTTTAGTAAAAAGTGGTTATTTCAATATTACATACAGACATTTCAATTTTATTTATTTATATAGATTATTGTGTTAGAATATAATGTGTTAGGACATAAAAATGACTGAGGAGTTTAGTATATGATATTAAACTACTAAAAATAAGATTTTGTGCCAAATAAGAGTAAAAAATACTCTTGCAGTTAGTTAAACTTATTGGGAATTATTTGGTAATGTTATTGTTTTAGAAGTATAATCGAATACAGTTAAAAGGTATCTACATGTGTTTAGTGTTTTGTGATATAAGGGATTGTCATTCTGGGAATTGTCGTGAAATTAATAAATGTTGTATTTTACTGTGTTAGCGTAATTTTATAATGTACAGTCGGCAACATATATTTCTCACATAGTTTTAAATTCAGCTATCAAGTCTGAATTGAGAAACGCGAATGTCAGTGGCTAATAAAGTAATTTATGTTTTTACTATAAGGATTTTTTTACTTTTTTGTGTTATTCACTCGCCGTGGGTGCAAATATGTATGTAACCCTGCCTGCCGCTTTTTATTTTATTAATTAATTTTTTTGTTTCATTATATTCAATATGAAAGTGTAAAAAAATACAAAAAATAAACCTTTTCGGGTTTTTTTGAAGAAATGTAACAAAAAGCTACATAATTGTATTTTTTGTTGTTTTTAGGATTTTTTTTAATTTAAAAATACTGATTCTGTATTTTTTTTTGTTTTAAAAAAAATCTAGAAAATATGTGGCAAGTTCATCCGTAATGGATTAAGTCGACTGTACATATATTATTCATACAATCAACATACAATTTTATAGAATAGAAACATAGCTCCTAATTGAAATAAAATAATAATTTATAATATTATAATTCACTACATATGAATTGTTTTAATAAACATTAAATAAACATTTTAATTGTAATAAGTATAGATATAATTATAATAAAAATGTTAGTTCGTACAAAGTGTGGATTTACATTTTTTTGTTTAATTACAAAAGGTGCTTTTACGTAGGTCTGTGGTATGGATTTTTTATTTTTACACTCAGTTATTTTTGACACTAAATTTAGGAATCGACCATAAACATCTTCATCCTCCCCTCATGCAATTTCTGCCTATGCCCGCGACTTCATCCGCATTTTTATTGAATTTTTTTAAAGTTATTGGAAGGCAAACAAGCAGACGAATTTCCTAAATGGCATTAAACTTGTGATTTAAAACTGGTTTTTATCTTTTTTATTTTGATTTTGAGCTCATAGAATCACATTATGTTATATCATATATTTTATATAACAATGTTACGTTTTATATAATATCTATACCTATGTATTATCACGTGAAAGCACCTATAGTAAATAAATAACATATGAAAGTGTATGAAATGTAAAGTAATTAAAACTTTTATGAATTTTTGTTGTTTTACTTAAAAAAATATATTGTTTTTCAAGGAATAGAAGCAGATGATCTGCCACAATAGCAGCAGTGCTTGCCATTGTCATGTTCTGGTTTCGAGGGTAGGGTAGCCGGTAAACTTACACACGCAAAAGGCTTATCATCCCAGCCTCAGTTTGGCAACGCACCATTTTCACCTTTGGTGTCGTGTATTTCTTACCATCAGGAAATCCATCTGCTTGTTTGTCTTCTGATACCATAAAAAATACATTTCGTCTATAGATGTAGAGTTGGTAATTGGGCGCTAACTTGAGGATGGTATTGTTTGTGTTACATAGCTAACGTGCATATTAATCTCTAAAGTGGAACACGACAATGATAAACTCCATAAACGACGGTAGGAAAATATAGGTAACTGGGCGAGAAATACTAGACACTACCAAATCTGACAAATAGTCTCGTCTACATACTCCAATAATCTAAAAACATATTTTATTTTCTTGTTTTAGTTTGTTGGAGTATTTCAATTAGACAATCAGTCCTTACTGATTTTCTCCTTGAAACACTCCATCGATCGATGATGAATCCTCTAGCAGATGATAGGGTTGTTGCATTCCAACGGAGGTATAAATATATGTACATCTTCCTGCGGACGCACAGAGAAATATATAGCAATTGTTTATACTAAGCTCCAAACAATTTGATTTTTGTTAACAGAGCTTCCCCAAAAACCCACCACCAAAAAGTATTAAATTCGTAATTCGCATCTCTCTTTACCTACCCTGCAAAGAACATGGCGTGATCTTTTTTTATACGAACCAACACAATATTTAGTGTTTATTTTTTGCATTTTGTGTTACTAATATGAAGTTAAAATGTTAAAAATATTGCGTTCACTCTCTTATTATTATGCCAAACACGATTATGACAAACACTGAGTAAAATAGGTAACTATAGTAAAGTTTGGGAAAGTCGACGTAAAACTCTGGTATATTAGGCCTCGTGTCATTAAAACACAATTGTTCCATGAATGTCCTTAGAGCACGTCTCATTATGTTAAACTGTTTGCTTATATTATCGAAAGGAGAGCACATTTATTTTTTTTTTATGATCACTCCACCCCCAAACAGCGTTTTGTAGGGGGAATATTTTATCAATAAATATCTTTAAGACATTCTCTTTCTATTTATGTAATAGGCCAGTCAAATAGGGTTAAAAATATTATTTTTGTAGAAAAAATATCGTAGAAGTATTTCACCTGGTCGTAATGATCGTTATTTACGGATACCAATTTAATCAGATTTATGACTAATTAACCTAATTCTCCTTGGGCAACGCCGATCTTAACGTCGTGATACCCTAATAATTCTTCTCATAATATATATTTTTTAAATAATAACTATTAATGAAACAATACATATTTAGGTAATGATAAAGCTGCCTTAGTCAGAGACTGTATCGAAGTCGTTAACTTCTGGATTCGACATAAAGTATCTTAAAAATAACTATATCTTAAAACTTTTAAAAATACCAAAAAAATATATTATACTTCTTGTTGTACATATTTTGTTTATATTTGATGTGCACTTATACACTACATTACAGCAACAACTATTGGTAAACCCACTAAATAAATAAAATTGTCACCATATTAATTTTATTTGTAAATTATTTATTTTATATTTTATAATGAAAATTATTAATATATTTACATTAAATTAAATATACATATTACCATAAAACACTTGTATCATAAAATATAAGAAACATAAATATAATATGTAATAAATTATAACTATGATATTTTAAAAGGAAAAACCCAATTAGACTTAGGTCACGAAATAACCATATCTTGGGTGGATTTCTTTCATTCATCTGCTATAATACTGATTAAAAACTGCCACATAATATGTGAAAATATATATTATGTGGAAGATTATCAGAAGACTTACTTGCTCGTAGACCTCCTCTTCTAAAATAAAAGTTATGCATCTATCGCAGAATATTAATGTCACTGACACGCAGTTACTGCATAATATGACGTTGGAGTCACAACCATTTTTCAATGCTAATCTTGGTTTTAAACTCAGTAACTCAAAGGTATGTAAATGTCAAAACCCAAGCAAAGCCCATGAATGCTCGTTGTATATTTTTCACATTGATAATGATGAAAAAGAAAAATATTTATGATTTCTAAACGAGACAACTTAATATTGCGATACAAACTTTTACGTACTTCCGCTACTTTCACATTTTATTAAAGTCGCTTAAGTAAATCGGCAAAATAACATAGTCATTTTATGTGTGCAGCACTTTGCAGGAAACTTATAGTACTCTTTATCACAATACTAGTGCAAAATTGCAACAAAATTAATTTTTATTTACTTATTTATTTAATTCTTTACTGTACACAATTTCACATAACAGAAAAATCACTTAAATATATTATAGCACAAAGGGACCTCTTTCTCGTGTTCGTCTGGATCCTCTATGTAGAATAGACCATCTGCCTCTCTATCAGGCAGCTTTTAACAGCCGAGCAAAACTTAACTTGGCCACTAACAACATGACCACTGAATGTAGAGGTGGCGCTGTATAGCATCTCATCCGGGTACCCGGGTGCCATCACCTTCCTTATTCCTGCTGCCATAATGAAGTCCGGCGGGTAAGGTAGGTGGTTCACTTGCACATCACGCCTAACATCCCGGCCATAGGATAGTGACGCGCCTACAACATCTATGGTGTCTATAGGGCACGATTATCTCTTACCATCAGGAGAGCCGTGAGCTTGTGCGTTGCTTTGTTATATAGAAAAACAAAAGAGATTTCACCCAGTTGACCCAAAAAAAAAAGAAATATAAAAAATAGAAAAAAATAAGTTTGAACATGTAATTAAACAATAGAAACATAATCAACATAATATAACAATGTGTTTTTAAATGTAATGTAATATAATATTTTTTAAAAAGTCAAACTAATTTCCCAAAATCAACTAGTTGGAGGATCCACTAGTTGATTTTGGGAAACCTGTCCGCAATATTACGAAACATAGGCCCGATTATCTCTCTCATTGGGCCATTGACTTGACTTGATTTGACTTGGTCAATGTCGACAAATCTGGAACAAAGAAAGGTTTAGCTCAGAAAGAGTTAGCAATACATATTTTGAACTGGTAGTTGTCAGGTGTATAATCATCATTATCTTTAGCTATTGTCCATGAAGGTTATGACTGATGAACTGAATGAACTGATGTATCACATGATGTTAAATAAAAATATACATATTTTTAACTTTTTCCAAATTAAAATCCTGGGATGCCTGGACTATTACAGATTTCGCTGATTCTTTTAACCGATTTTCTTTAAAACCGCTTTTTATCGGTCTACTGTCTACAAGGGTCGGAATCTGCC